>SKCR01035129.1:0-265071 GCA_019454045.1 Zanthoxylum bungeanum
GCTGGTTTGGCCATGAGAATTGCTCAGAGGGTCGGATGATAAGTGATCCAACTTTTGCTGCAAGCTTTCGTTGGAATTTTTCATCATTAAGTTTTCCTCTTCGAGAGCTTTGAGTCGCTCTTGTAGCGTGGCAAGTTGTGCCATCAGAGGATCTATTGTTCGGTCGCTGCTTGAGGCCATTCTTGATTGATTCGTTAAAGTGTTCTACGCTTTCGAAATTTGTTTGTTGCCCCCACGGTGGGCGCCAAATTATAGACGCTAGTTTTCAACCAGGGCCTACAATCGAGATTTCTGGTAGGGCACGAACGAACCTGCAAAACAAATAGAACGAATGAGAAGCTTACTGCCCACCAGTGTGGTGGAAGCCGTAGGCACTCCGACGCTCAAGTTAGTATCGGGAAAGAGACTTGGTTTTCGGTGAGGTACCAAGGTTTATGGGAATACCTCGTTTGGAATTTGGTTTTCCGTGAGGGCGGATTACGTGTGTAGTCTGAAGAATATGGGTCGTGTCTACTCGAGATCCCGTCCCTTTCTATTACTTCACTTCTTCCTTTTATAAGGTCCATGTTCTGCCCGTTGGAGTTGCCATCAATGCGATTTATTCCTGATTTATCACGCTTTGATAACTGACGATCGTGTCTTAAACTCGAAACTGTCGACTTCATGGCGATATCTTCTGAGTTATGATTTTCTCTTTATTCCTGTAACTGGTGTCTGTTGGCTCCCCCTGTGTTAATGGGTTTGGGCCTTTGAGGCGGTCCGGGTCGATCCCTTGCGTGACATTCATTTATGGGCCCAGTCTGCTGATGGGCCCCAGATTCTGTGGCTGGTTTCGTGGTATAATGTCATTTTTACCCCTGGGGCCAATTTTGGCCCAAACAGATCTCATTTAACCAATGATTGTCATTGGACCACCGAATTTATTTAACTGATATATTGGATGTATATAGTTTAATAAGTTGTAATTGTTTAAGGTAGTTTTCTTTACTTCGTAACTTAGTTTATGAATGGTCATTACTTAGTTACGTGTTTCTAAAAGAACAAATACTGAACGTCTTGAAATGATCAAGAACTTTCAATCTGTTCTGATGAAACGTAGATTGAACATTTTTTACTTGTTCAAATATATTCAACCTAAAGTTTTTAGAGAACTCTATCCTCAAAATTCATTACATGTCTTTGAATTGTTCAAAGATCTTTGATACGATCAAACGTATGAATTTAAAGCAATTAGTTCTAAGGTTATTCAATGAATATGATTCTTATTCAATATTACTCTTCCACGATTCCATCTTGATGAAATTAAGTAGTGGGAGCAGTCGAATCTTATATGATTTGATTCGTTTGATATTGAATGTTACCGAATTCGTTTCAATACTCTTGGGGATATACTTTAGTAACACTAGTTCATCTTTTTGATTTATGTTCCATTAATTTCTACAGTTACATATATGATGTGTATAGGTAGAAAATTCGAATCTTGAAAAGTTTAAGATTTGAATATTTCTTTTATATAATAGTTATATAATGGAAATTACTTACACCTCGAAGGTATAAGTAAAAGTTTATCATTTATTCTGTTTAATAGAATATTGTATTCTATTTAATAGAATATATTTCCTACGATCCTAAGTAATAAAATTGTTTTATTACTTGGTGTGTAACATCAGATGTTAATTATTGTAGAAAAGACTTGACTTATTGAAGTCAAATGTGAGAATGATAAATTATAAATGGAACCACGTAATTAATAAGATGAAACAACCCTTATACATCTTCTATATAAGTTTAATAGGGTATCATAATCATTTACGAGTATTTGACACTTAATGATTCTGTTGTTTTCTTATTGAAGAAAAATTATCCTATAACTTATAATGGAAGCGATATTTGATATCGATTCTGGAAATTCACCATTGAACCATAGATTTAAGATTGTTCATAGCTTACTACGATCAAGTTTTGAACTTGATTACGCTTTCATTATGAATTAGTTCATGATATGTGTTAATTGTTTTCGTAGCGAAGGCAGTATGAGCTTATTAAAGGTTTGACCTTTACAGTATGATAGTGAGAAAAGTTATACTCAGTAATCTATTATAGATTTTGAGAAAACTTATCTCTAGTCACACTAATTGAAAAATTAAAGATATATTGGTTAATGTTGATATTAAACTGTATATTTTAGCTAAAGAATGCAAAGTGGCATTTTTGAATGACCTATTTAGATAAGAGATCAATTGTGATTTCTTTGTTTGAAGAGTTCATTCTGGAATGGCCCTAAAGTTTGTGTTCTGTTGAGATCACAGTTTAGTGTGCTAGCTTATAGAGCATATTGTAGACTCAGATAAGTCTTTCAGAAATTTGTGTTCTCTGTTTTTGATATAGTCAGATTGTCTGATCTTGTCAAATTATAGAGAGTACATTTGTGATTGACGGGTTAGTGGGAGCATACAAATTACTTTCTAGTGTTATATATCCTAACAACATTATCATTATTATAGTAATAATGAGATGTTTGTGAGGTAAAATGTTTACCTAAGTCTTCTTTACTACGTGATAACAGTGAGAGTAGTCTATGTTATATTTGATATAAAGTTTTATATAAGATATAAAACTAAGAGACTTGTGAGATACTCATATTAGTCGTGCATTTGATATGATCTAATAAAATACATAACAAGGCTATCTGTATGACAGTTAGTATAACTGTTTGACAGTTAATGTGTGTATTGTATATAAAGTATTCATCTTTCGTAAATGATGATTCCTTTTTCGAAAGAAATATTGATTAGAATGTCTAATCAATCTTATGTATCATTTGATGATGACATAATAAATATTATATTATGTGCGATTAAAGATATCAATTTAATCGTAATTGTTACGAGTTATTTTGATATCCTATAGACCATATGATGGATCTTCAAACACGTTCTTTGTGATCTTTGAGATATTAAGAACGCGTTTCTAATTCATGAAGAATACAGTCAACAACCATTAGTGTCATATTAGTTTTGAGACTAATTGTGACGTTAGAAAGTCTACATCATAAAAAGTCAGAAAAGATGCAGTGAGAGTGTCGCCGAGGATTCTACTATATAGTGGAATTAAATGCAACTTATGAAGTATTAACTTATGAAGTTGCATAGTGACCTTATAAATTAGAAGTTTTGAATTGCTATTGTGCTTGCTGTTGTCTTCATAGTATTTTGGGTTTGATCCCTATATACTTGGACAACTCAATAGTTGTAGCACAATACTGATGTAGCATCAGAGTCATATTAATGTTTAATTTAGATTCTACAAAATATGAATGATGCTGACTATGGGAAACGATGGAGTTTGTTTGACAAACTCAATATGTCTTAGCGGACATGCTTCTTGTTGCCTACCTATTGAGTACTGGGTGAGATTTTGAGAGGCATGTGCATACGATACACATTGAGATGTGTATATGATACCGTGGATTGACACTAGAGTAAGTGGGAGAAATTGTTGGGGTTGGTGCTCAGAGCGCCAATCCAGACCGTATTTATGTCTGATTCATGAATACGAACATCCTCTTCTTCCATAATATTACTTATTTATGGTTGCACCTCTTGTTTTTATATACGTATTCGATCTGATTACGATTAGATTGAAACTAAATGTGGTTTAGTGATATGTATATATTAGACACAGGCCCAATAATATATAATACAATACACAGTTATAAAGGTAGTTTGTAATTGACATTGGGAAGTGCCAATGCTATAGATATATATTATCAAATAAAGTTCCTGGTCAAGATTCACTAACACGGGTCGGTTAGTCGAATCTGTTGAGACCAGTACGTGTCGTATATCGAGACTTGGTCCGATGGTTTATCCCAATAAACCATGAGTCTAGGGAGACTCGTATAGACGTGTAGGTGTTTATAATGGATAAACACTGAACTACTCATCGAAGATTCTTAATGAATGGTACACCAACGTCAATAAGAATCTTCTCGGGTTGAGTAGCATAGTAGTCCTTCGACTTGAGATACCACTGTAGATGTATGAGACATCCTCCACACTTAGATGACAGTCACGTCACCGATCTATTTAGATCAGACCTCCGCCTGTTCGTTGAGTATGGACCGATCCTCAGGATATTCTGTGTGTGTCAAAATAGGATCTGTCAGTTCTGTGTACAGAGCATAGGTAGTCCATATATAATTAGCAGTCTGTTAAATCTGTGGCCACAGTATACTTCGGAAGTAAGTTCCGAGTGTTATTTAGAGATTGCTAATAGATACGTCGACGAGATAATACCTATAGAGATTTGACGTTTACACCTATATCTCTGGGATTATTCGGATACCTGTGACGAATGGATTATATGTATGCAATGACCTCGACCTGTATGATTCAAATAGTTTATCCGTGGTCGTCATAATTTACGGGTGGGTAAATTATGGACACGAAATTGGATTTTGTGATGGATATACCTGAATCTAGAGAGTCTCACTAATGAAATATACTCGTAGAGCACTAGGGCAACTTTTATGAATAATACTGATTATTTATAAGTCGTTTAAATGTTAAACGAAAAATACATGCGAAGGGACCTAATAGTCATTTCCTAATTATTGTGTATTTATACTTAATGATAGATTTTGTTAAATACACATTAATTAATTGTCAAATTGTGATATTTGACTAATATCATAAATATATATGTATTGAGATATTTAATGTAAATATAATACATATATTTAAATTATTATTTAATTATTTAATTGTTAAATAATTAAATTAAATAAAATATAAATATCTTAAAGTTGTGATATTTATGGAAATGCTTTTAGTTGCTTTATTTGACTTTAAGAAAATCATTAAATGGTTTAATGATGACTTATGCAAGTTGATAAAGTAAATTAATTGAAACAAAAATATCTAGATATTTTTATACCACCAAATTCGGCCAAGGGCCATTTTTGTGAAGTATAAATTGTTTTGTTTCAATTTTAGGGTTTAAGGAGTTCATAAGTTACCCCAAAAAAAAAACATAATAGAGTTGAGAGAAAAAGGCTTGGAGGCTAAAGAAGAAAGCTTGGAAAAATCACGCTTTTGTAAGTTTTTATTTAAAGCTTTCAACATAGAAAATGTTTCTAACATCCTTAGCTTCATCTTGTGTTGCTTTGATGTTGTCTCTTCACTTATAGTTTATGTTTTAATTGGTTATGAACTTGGAAGAAAGATGTATGCATGTTTAGTTTCAAAGTGAGCTTGAAATGGTTTCATAATCTCTCTTTTGATTCATTGAAAATCAAAGTTGCCATTCTAGAGTTAGTAAGCCACTCCTTGGTGACCTAGAATTGTTCTAGAGTTGTTTCAAAGTGGTGAGGCTTGATTGGTGAAGTATTGAATGAATTAAAGTGTTGGATTTTATAAATTTGGTGAAATTGGTCAATTTGATGAAATTGTAAAATTAGTGTTCTTAACCCACTCCAAAATTGGGTCCTTTCATATATGTGATATATTATTGTATGAATATGATGCACGTAAAATTTTTGGTTGATTGGATTTGATCTCGGCATGTTTTGAACTAAAGGGACCAAACTGTAATTAATCGAAAATTTTGGGTGGCTCACGGCATTAGACTAAAAATTGGAGATTTATGTGAAATCTGATTTTGATGCATTAGATGTGTTGAAAAATATTTTAGAAATGATTTAGAATCATCCAAAATTGTATTTGACAACTTTTGGACTAAAATGATCAATTTACAAAGTTTTGGGGTAATTCGGTAATTATCAGGAAATATGATCTCTTGTGTAGTTTTTCAGAATTTGATAATTGGATAATTAAATAAATAAATTTATTTAATTAATCTGAGAAAAAATTTTGAAATTGGAAAATTTTGATTTTCCGCGATTCCGCTGCGTTACCGATATTCCTCTTAAAACCCCTTCAAAGAGGAGGACCATTGCTACTAAAGTAATGGAGATGAACAAGTCCATGGCAGAATATGAAGGTTTGGCCCTATAAATTTTGAGAAGAGCTTGGTCGATTTGGATGCAGTGGGTTTGGAAATACATGATGAATGGCGCCTGAGGAGAGAGATGTTTTCGGCCATTAAGGAGCTACCCGGGGATTTTCGGCGGTCTTCAGGCCGAAATTAATGATTTTTTGTAGGACGTTACATCATCCATTATTTGTATTTTGAGGACGTTTTCGTCCGTAATTAATGAAAACATATTATTATTTCAATGCATTTTGTACATTTTCATGCTCCCACAAAGAGGGCACATATCTCTTTAAGTACTTGCCATTTATTGCTCTTGCATGCACTCTTCCGTTCAAGTCCTGCAAATGATAGGCTCTGTTTGGTAACACATTTTTCACCACGAATGGGCCTTCCCAATTGGGCGACCATTTGCCATACGTCGGGTCCTTAGAACCAAGTGGCAATATAGTTTTCCACACTAATTCGCCCTTCCTGAACGATTTAGCCATTACTCTGAGATTGTATTCGTAGGCTATTTTTCTCTTTTGTGCTTCTAGACGATTTAGCACATCACATCTGATATCGTCCAATTCCAACAAATACTAGATCATTGCCTCGCTGTAGTCTCCCTTTGCCAGCTTCCCTTGTAACATCACCCTGGTGGACTCGATGTTCATTTCTACTGGAAGCACAGCTTCTTGACCATACACTAATTGGAACGTCGTCACTGAAGTACTTGTTCGTGATGACGTCCTATAAGCCCATAGAGCCTGACTCAAACATTCATCCCATCGCCTAGCGTTGTCTGTTACCATCTTCCGAATTAACCCTTTAAGGGTCTTATTGGACGATTCTGCTTGACCATTTGACTGAGGGTAATAAGGGGTAGTGTTCACCAACCGGATTCCGTATTCGGCCAGGAAATCTTTCACCTTTTCACCGTTTAATGAGGTGCCATGGTCTACCATTATTGTTTGTGGTATACCAAATCGGTGAATTATATAATCTTTTATGAACTTGATGATCTGTTCTTGGGAGATTTCCACAACTGGGATAGCTTCCACCCATTTGGTAAAGAAATCTGTAGCAATGATAATGAAAGTATGCATCTTGCTTGATGCAGGGTAAATCTTCCATATCAAGTCTATCGCCCATCCCATCAACGGCCACGGTTTAATGACTGGGATCATCTCGGTCGCTGGTGCCCTTTGGATAGGCCCATGCTTCTGACAAGCAATGCATCCTTTGGCATACGAGATGCACGATTCTCCCATCTTCGGCCAATAATAGCCGCTTCGTATAATCAACCATCTCATCTTTATTCCTGCTTGGTGAGCCCCACAAACACCTTCATGTACTTCGGCCATGATTATTTTGGATTCAGATGGCCCTACACATTTCAACAACAATCCATCTTGTCGTTTCTTATATACCACATCTCCTCATACTACATAATTCAGGGCTTTAAGTTTTAGCCTTCGATCCTTCCCTCATTCGGCCTGTTTTATAAATGTCTTGATTTTGCTTCTCCAATCGTCCTCCTTTTCGGCCTCGATGACCATGACATCCGTTTGCCTATTTCGTCTCATTAGGACTGGCTTAACCTCTTCTCTTCTATATATCCCACTTATATTTGTTTGCTTATACCCAGAAGCTGCTTGGGCTAAGCTATTGGCCAATTCGCTCTTCACCCTTGGAACGTGTTCCAACTCAGCATGATCAAATTGCTCTACCAACTCTTTGGCCACATCCAATAATGCCATGACTGATGGGCTTTGGCATTTAAAGGTTCCTATCACTTGTTGGATTACTAGTTGCGAATCTCCTTTAATGGACACATAGGTTACTCCCATGTTGAGGAGCATCTCTAACCCAAGTATCAAAGCTTCATATTCGGCATGGTTATTAGTGCAATATTCGTCCAACTTGATTAAGAACCGAAATGATTCTCCCAACGGGCTGACTAAGACTATCCCTATTCCAGCCCCTTTCATTGTACTGGATCTGTCAAAATACATCGTCCACGGTTCCAGACTGCATTCGTCAAGATCCATTTCCATCTCTCTAATAGTGCTCAAACATGGATGGTCGGCCAAGAAATCGGCCAAAACTTGATTTTTAACGGCCTTTTGGGGCTCATGCCGTATGTCGAATTCTGAAAGCGACAAAGACCAAAACTCAACTCTTTGATGCAAGATAGGATGAAAAAACATGTACTTTATTATAATAATTCTAGTGATCAAGTACACTATGTTCGGCCTAAGGTAGGCTCGTAATTTAGTACATGTAAAATATAAAGCCAAACATAATTTCTCCATTAGAGAATAATTACATTCATAATTCAACAATTATCTTCTGATATAATAAATGACTCTCTCGACGTTCCTGTCGTCATCTTACGCGATCATCCCAGCTATGGACTGTTCTTCGGTCGATATGTACAACTTCATTGGCCTTCCTGGCACTGGAGGTACCATTACTGGCGGTTGTGACAAGTATTTCTTCAGGCTGTCAAAAGCTTTTTGATGTTCTTCGGTCCAGACGAATTCGTCCTTGTCCTTTAACCTCAATAGCGAGGAGAACACTTTTGTTTTCCATGCACAATTGGAGATAAATCGTCTTAAGAAGTTAATTTGCCCTAAGAATCTCTGTAACTCTTTCTTATTTCGGGGTGGTTTAGCTTCAGTGATCGCCCAAAATTTATTGGTGTCAATCTCGATCCCCCGTTGGTGTACCAGAAAACCTAGGAAATTTCCTACGCACACCTCGAAAGCACATTTGGCAGGGTTCAATTTTAGCTTAAATTTTCTCATTCGTTCAAAGGCCGTTGTTAAATGGCTAAAATGTTCTTCCATGATTACAGATTTAGCCACTATATCGTCCACATAGACCTCTACAAATTCGCCGATCATGTCATGAAAGATTAAATTCATGGCCCGCTGATAAGTGGCACCAGCGTTTTTTAGGCCGAACGACATCACTACCCATTCATAAACATGCCAATTAATCACATGAGTGGGAGACCTTCCATCTGTAGTACCACCAAGTTAATTAATTGAATTAAATTAACTGTTATGGAATTTCAAAAGGCTTGGGAAAAATAAAGAGATGTGCAAAAATTGGCTGGGCCGGGCCAGCACATTTTGGTCCGGCATTCGTGTACGTAGGACGCGCGGGTGCACATGAGCCAAGCCTGTTCGGATTTTGATTTGCACCCCCCTGCGCGAGCACGTAGAGAGAGCCTCTATCCTTATAACTCTTCCCATCTACATATGGGTGAACTTTGAGCAACAATTTCTCATTCACCCAAGCACCATTTTAAGCATATGAATATACCATTTCGAACTACTCACGGAGGAGTATCCGAATCACTCAAAACCAACCACTAACACAAAGTGGACCATGCTTAAAATTGTGCCTCAAAATGCTTACTAATAAGCCTTATACATAATATTTTATATTTTTTTATTATAATCTAATTTATTATATTTAAAAAAATATATATGCGCCCTCGCATATCGGCAAACTAAAAAATATATATATATATATATATATATCACCGATTTTTTCCCGTTGGATTTCATCTAATAATAATTTTTGAAATTAAAAAATTACCACTTTACTTCGATTTTACTCGGTCCGGATCCAGTAACCCGAATTTCTTTTTTTTTTTTTTAATTTTTTAAATTTTAATTGTATTATTTTATATTTATATTTGTATTTTGTCAATTTTCTTAGTTTTATTTCAATTCATTTAATTTTTTATTATATTATATTTTATTATATATATATATATATAAACATAATATTTTATATTTTTTTATTATAATCTAATTTATTATATTTATTTTTTATTAATTTTTTTCCGGAACCGCGTGAACCCGTGTCTGGAACCGGAATCACCCGGGTCTTAATTTTAATGACCCGGGGTCCGGATTTTTTCCGAAAAATTTTCTGCGCCTTCGTATGTGTCAAATTAAATATATATATATATATTATAGTTCTGGAAGAAATTTTGTTACCCCGAGTCCGATTTCAAACCAGGATAGACCCGGTCCGGATCCGGTTACCCGGATTTCTTTTTCTATTTAATTTTTTTTTCAATTTTTTAGAATTTTAATTGTATTATTTTATATTTATATTTATATTTGTATTATTTTATATTTATATCAGCAAACTAAAAAATATATATTAGTTTTGCGCCCTAGCATGGCATATCGTCAAATTAATATATATATATATATATATATATATATATATATTACAGTCTTGCGCCCTCGCATATCGGCAAATTAAAAAAATATATATTACAGTTTCGACCTGATTTCCAAGTACGGATGGCAAAATCTGGATCCGGACCCAGATTTGTTACCTCTGGTGCGGTTCCGGACCAAGATAAATATTCCCGGGTCAGGATCCGGTTACCCGGATTTCTTTTTTTTTTTTTTAAATTTTAATTGTATTATTTTATATTTGTATTTGTATTTTGTCAATTTTATTAGTTTTATTTCAAATCTTTTATTTTTATTATATTCTATTATATATACACACACACACATAATATTTTATATTTTTTTATTATAATCTAATTTATTATATTTATTTTTTATTTATTTTTTCATGACCCGGGTCCACCCGGTCCGGACCCGCGTGATCCAATGCCCGGACCCGGAATCACCCGGGTCATAATTTTAATGACCCAGAAAAAAATTCGGACCCAGGTCTTTAATATATATATATATATATATATATATATATATATGTCTTTGTCATGCTCCCTCGCATATCGTCAATTAAAAAATATATATATATTACAGTTCCGACCCTATTTCCAAGTAGGGATTGCAAAATCCTGATCCGGACCCGGAACCGAATCCGGAAGAGATTTTGATAACTCGGGTCCGGTTCCGGACCCGGATAAATATTCTTGGGTCCGGATTCGGTTACCCGGATTTCTTTTTTCTTTTTTTAATTTTTTAAATTTTAATTGTATTATTTTATATTTGTATTTGTATTTTGTCAATTTTATTAGTTTTATTTCAATTCTTTTAATTTTTTATTATATTCTATTATATATATACACACATATAATATTTTATATTTTTTTATTATAATCTAATTTATTATATTTATTTTTATTTATTTTTTCTGAACCCGGGTCCACCCGGTCCGGACCCGCGTGATCCCATGTCCGGACACAGAATCACCCGTGTCTTAATTTTAATATCCCAGGTCCGGATTTTTTCGGAAAAATCCGGACCCGAGTCATTAATATATATATATATATATATATATATATATATATTACAGTTTCGACCCTATTTCCAAAAAGTGTTGGCAAAATCCAGATCTGGACCCGGGTCGTATCCGGAAGAGATTTAGTTACCTCGGGTCCGGTTCCGGACCCGGAAAAACATTCCCCGGTCTGGATCCGATTACCCGGATTTCTTTTTTTAATTTTTTTTAATTGTATTATTTTATATTTGTATTTGTATTTTGTCAATTTTATTAGTTTTATTTCAATTCTTTTAATTTTTTTTGTATTCTATTATATATATACACACACACACATATATAATATTTTATATTTTTTTATTATAATCTAATTTATTATATTTGTTTTTTATTTATTTTCTTCCAGACCCGCGTGATAACGGGTCTTAATTTTAATGACCCGGGTCTGGATTTTTTTTCGAAAAATTCAGAATCGGGTCATTAAAAAAATATATATATATTACATTTCTGCGCCTTCGCATGTTGTCAAATTAAATATATATATATATATATATATATATATATATAATATATATATATATAGTTCTGGAAGATATTTTGTTTTACCCTGGGTCTGGTTTCGGACCTGGATAAATATTCCCTGGTCCAGACACGGGTCTATCCGGTCCTGACCCGGTTAGACCCGGTCCGAATCCGGTTACCCGGATTTTTTTTTTTAATTTTTTAAATTTCAATTTATTATTTTATATTTATATTTGTATTTTGTCAATTTTATTAGTTTTATTTCAATTCTTTTAATTTTTTTATTATATTCTATTATATATATACACATAATATTTTATATTTTTTTATTATAATCTAATTTATTTTATTTATTTTTTAATTATTTTTTTCCTTACCCGGGTCCACCCGGTCCGGACCCGCGTGATCCCGTGTCCAGACCCGGAATCACTCGGGTTATGATCTTAATGACTGTTTGGGCCAAAATTGGCCCAGGGGTAAAAACGACATTACACCTCAAAACCTGGGGCCCATCAGCAGACTGGGCCCACAAACGAAATGTCACGTAAAGGACCGACCCGGACCGCCTCAAGGGCATAAGCCCGTTAACACAATGGGAGCCAACGGCCACCAGTTACAAGAATCAAGAAGAAATCAAAACTCAGTAAAGATTGCCATGAAGTCGACAATTTCAAGTTTTATACATGATCGTCAGTTATCAAGCATGGAAAATCAGGAATAAATCGCATTGATGGCAATTCCAACGGGCAGAATAGAGTTCCTATAAAGGAAAGAATCGAAATAATAGAGAGACATCTTGATATTTTCAGACACGACCCATCACATAGACATTGTTAGCATACCCCGCCCTCACGGCTTACAAACTGAAGTTAAGGTATTCCTGAAACCTTGACTCACCATCTGGAACTATATTCCTTTATTGACACTGACTTGAGCGTCGGAAAGCCTACGGCTTCCACCACACCGGTGGGCAGTAAGCTCCTTATTCACTCTACTCGTTTTTCAGGTTCGCTCGTTCCCTACTTTTGATAATCTCGATTGTGGACCACTACCGAAATCAGCCTCCATAATTTGGCGCCCACCGTGGGGCTAACAAGCGAATTTCGCAGAAGTAGAACACATCAACAAAACAATCAAGAATGGCCTCAGGTAGTGAACAAACCTCAGATCCTCTAATGGCACAGCTTGCTGTGCTCCAAGAACGACTCTAAACCCTTGAAGAAGAAAATTTGACGATGCAAAACTCCAACGAAAGCCTACGGCAAAAGTTGGATCACCTATCATCCGACCCTCTGCACGACCCTCAAGGCCAAACCAGCAATAGAGGTAACCGAAGCAATCCAACAGTTCCGCCCATGTCGGATGGGCCAAATAGTAATCACCCTCCAGCTACACAAGACCCAAATCCTCCAATTGATCTGACCCATCTACTGGCCAGTTCTATCAGGAGGGAAATGGTTGAATTCAAAGAAGCAATTATGTCGAGACTACCAGGTGTGAAGCTCCCAATCAGAAAGAACAGGGCCGGAGCAATTTTAGATACCCCGTTCGTGGAATCAATTGTAGCAGTTGAGTTGCCTCAGAAATTCAGCCCACCTGAAATGAAGCAATATGACGAGACCACTGATCTAGACGACCAAGTGATACATTACAAGTTCAAGATGATGTCAATCAGCCTATCTCCGAGCCAGTGGGAGGCTGGAATATGCAGGTGCTTTGGGGAAACTCTGGCTGGACCTACCCTTACGTGGTTCATTAATCTTCCATACAGATCAATCAAGTCCTACCAAGAACTGGCGGACAAGTTCATGCAACACTTTGCAAGTTCATGCAAGTTGGAAAGGACATCGGACGACCTTAATTCCATACAGCAGAGAAGAGGAGAATCATTACGGAGCTACGTGGCCCGATTCAACCGTGAGAGAATCACTATCCCGGATCTCCATCAGCCAACAGAAGTCGAAGCCTTCAGGAATGGACTTCTTTATGATACCGGGCTCGGTAAGAAATTGAAGAAATTCAGGTGCTACACAATGGACCAGGTCATGGCGCGGGCCCGGGTAGAAATAAAGTGGGAATAGGATAAAAGAAATAAGAGAAGAGATGATGAAACGAATGCACGAGTGGACCGAAGGCCTGCTGCTACCAGGCGACATGGTACGGATATCCCATCTCAAACGGAAGGAATGAACCAAAATAGGGGTGAACAACGACCCTTCTACAAGAGTGTAGACAGGCGACCAAGACCATATAAAAATAGGGAGGAAATACCAGCAAGCAAACCCAGGCTTCTGGACTACAACTTTATGATTTCTCCCGGAGAATTGGTGTCAGTGTTAAAGAAGATGGGGAATGAAGTAAAGTGGCCTCCACGATCTAGGATAGTTCATCCAAAAAGGACATCAGGAAGTGGTGTGAGTTTCACAGGGACTACGGTCACACGACAGTGGAATGTGTTACCATGAGATTGGAAGTTTTGGAGCTACTAAACAAGGGGCTCTTGAGGGATTTGCTCACGGATAAGAGGAATGCTACATTGGCACGAAGGGATGAGAGAGACGGTCAAGGAGAAATTCCAACCCCGCCACCACTGATTAATAACACTGTTAATGTCATTTCAGGAGGATCGGGAGTTAGTGGAGCTACCTATTCAGCAACTAAACGACATTCAAGGGCATTGGCAAACAACACTTCACACACCTTGATGTCTGTTGAGATGATCTTCACGGGTTTGGTAATAGAGTTTCCAGACGATGGGGATTCGCATGATTTGAATCCCCACCATGACGCTTTGGTCATTTCCCTACAAGTGGCGAACTTCATGGTCAAACGAGTGTTGGTCGACACGGGCTCATCAACTAATATAATCTTCGCCAGTGCTCGATCAGACATGGGTACGGAGTTGGATAACATAAACAGGCAGACGACAGTACTGATCGGGTTTAGTGGAGAACAAAAATTCACTGTGGGGGAAGTATAGCTCCCAGTCTACGCTGCCGGAGTCAATAAAATGACTACTTTCCTGGTCTTGGACAACCCTTCATCCTACAATTCGATCATGGGCAGGCCCTGGATTCATGACATGAGGGCGGTTTCATCAACCTGTCACCAAGTAATAAAATTCCTTACTAGATGGGGGGTTCAAGAAATAAAAGGAGATCGGTTGGCGTCAAGGAGCTGCTACCAAACGACCTTGAAGGCTAAAGTTGAATCGGCATAGAAATTACCGGCTGGGCCTTACGCATCGGAGCCAACTCTACCGAATATTGAGAAGCTCGACGAGGTACAGATTCATCCTCAGTTCACAGATCACAAGGCCTTGGTTGGAGCGGATTTGGATCCCAAACTGCGAGCCGACCTGGTAGAATTCTTGAAAAGGCGACACGACAGCTTCGCTTGGTCACACAAAGATATGACTGGAATTGATCCAGAGCTCATCACTCACGAATTGCATGTGGATCCAGACCACGTCACTGTTAGACAAAAAAGAAGAAAGTTCGCTCCTGAAAGGAACCAGATCATTGACGAAGAGGTACTAAAGTTACTGCAGAACAGGGCGGTTAGAGAAGTACAGTTTTCGGAGTGGCTTGCGAATGTTGTAGTAGTGAAGAAAAAGAATGGGAAGTGGAGAGTCTGCATCGACTTTACGGATTTGAACAAGGCTTTTCCAAAGGACTCGTTTCCTTTACCACATATTGATTCAATGGTGGATGCGATTGCAGGGCACGAGTTATTAAGCTTCATGGATGCATATTCAGGCTAAAACCAGATCTGCATGCATCCTGACGATTAAGAGAAGACAGCCTTTGTCACAAACCGAGGGATATTCTGCTACAAAGTCATGTCGTTTGGCTTGAAGAACGCGGGAGCAACGTACCAGCGAATGGTCAATAAAATGTTCGATAGTCAAATTGGGAAGACAATGGAGGTTTATATTGACGACATGTGGGTGAAATCCGTCAAATCAGAATGACATCTCAGTCATCTGGAAGAAGCCTTCGACATCATGGACAGGTACATGATGAAATTGAATCCTACTAAGTGTGCGTTTGGTGTCGCTTTAGGGAAATTCTTGGGGTACGTAGTCACACGATGAGGCATTGAAGCAAATCCAGACCAGATTAGATTAATCCTCGACATCCCTTCCCCTTCCAGCCCGAAGGATATCATGCGACTAACCGGGAGGATCGCGACGTTAAACAGGTTCATCTCCAAATCCACATATAAGAGTTTTTTATTCTTCTCAGCTTTAAAAAAGGCAAATAAATTCGAATGGACTCCTGCTTGTGAGGAAGCGCTGAAAGGACTCAAACAGTATCTAAATTCACCACCCATGTTGTCAAAACCACATGACAATGAGAGACTCTACCTCTATTTTTGAGTCTCGGAACACGCTGTCAGTGGAGTCTTGGTGAGAGAGGAGTCAGGGAGTCAGCAACCAGTCTACTACGTAAGCAGAGCATTGCTGGGGCCAGAGACACGTTACCCGCTAATGGAGAAGTTGGTCTTCGCCCTTGTCACAGCCGCGAGGAAACTCAGACCCTATTTTCAAGGTTATGCGATCACAGTATACACGACGTACGCTTTGAGGAGCATTCTCCATAAACCTGAATTGTCGGGGAGATTGATGAAGTGTGCAATTGAGCTTGGGGAGCACGACATAGATTACCAGCCTAGAATGGCTATCAAGTCGCAAGCATTGGCTGATTTTGTGGCTGACTTCGCTTCCGGTATTTTGGCGGCAGCCGAAGCTGAAATCAACTCCATTCAGTCGACAGTCTCTTGGAAGTTAGTAGTTGACGGGTCGAGTAACAAAAAGGGTTGTGGTCTTGGAATGGTGATCACTACTCCCACGGGTGACACTCTGCAACAGGCAGTCAAATGCGGTTTCAGAGTTACCAATAACGAAGCAGAGTACGAAGCACTGGTCGCAAGATTACTATTGGCCAAGGAATTGGGAGCCAAAGAGATAGAAGTGACGTCTGACTCTCAGTTGATAGTCAACCAAATTGAGGGATCTTATCAAGCTAGGGGACAGACAATGGCTTCCTACTTACAGAATGTAAATGATATACGGTCGACATTCGACAAATTTTCCATGACCCAAGTCCCAAGAAGCGAAAATTCTCAGGCAGATGTATTGGCAACCCTCGGATCGACTATGGAAGGCGACAAACCACGAACAATACATGTAGTGTATCTGAGCTGGCCGATAATCTGGAAGGAAGAGGCAGCTGTGGCCGCTATCAGTTCAGTCGACAGTTGGATGACACCGATCGTCGAGTATTTGCAAAAAGGCATGCTTCCAGAAGATAAAGTGCAAGCTAGAAAAGTTCAAAGAAAATCTGCAAGGTTCGTGGTGTTCGAAGGTCAGTTGCTAAGAAGATCGTTCACGGGACCATACTTGAAATGCTTAACACACGACGAAGCTCAGCATGTGTTGAATGAATTGCACGAAGGGGAATGTGGGAACCACTTAGGTGGCAGGAGTTTGGCTCTCCGAGCCCATTGGACAGGGTATTACTGGCCGACAATGAGACTAGACTCCGCTGAATTCACAAAGAAGTGCGATAAGTGCCAGAGATTCGTACCAGTTCCTCATCTACCACAAAAAAAACTAAACCCAATCTTATCTCCGTGGCCGTTCATGAAGTGGGGGCATGGACATTGTTGGAAAACTCCCAGCCACACCTGGCCAGCGTGTCTACATGCTTGTAATGACGGATTATTACTCGAAGTGGATAGAAGCTGAAGCTTTTGCCAGAATACGCGACAAGGAGGCTCAAACATTCATATGGAAGAATATCATATGTCGGTTCGACATACCAAGAGAAATTATGACCGATAATGGTTCTCAATTCATCAGCCATCACTTTCAAGATTTCTGCAGGAATTGGGGCATCAAGTTGAACTTCTCGACACCACGCTTTCCACAAGCAAACGGCCAAGCGGAGTCGTCCAATAAGACGATCATGAACACAATGAAGAAGAGGTTGGAGAAGGCTAAGGGTGCTTGGGCGGATGAATTACCTGGAGTCTTGTGGTTGTACCGAACAACCGTGAGATCATCAACTGGCGAAACTCCTTTCGCATTGGCATTTGGAACGGAAGTAGTAATTCCAACAGAAGCAGTCATCCCTTCCCCACGATACCAATGGCTCGACGAAAGAAGTAATCAACAACTGATGAACTTCAATCTCGACACGATTTATGTTTTGTCATTATTTATCCGATATTTTCTCCTTCTTTATGCTTCTCGACCTCCACCGTCTCCTCAACAGGAGCTGTAACTGGCTCGACCTCGCTCGTCTTCATTTCAATCTCAGTTCCTATCTCTTCAACTTCTTCCTCGGCCGATGAAGATATGCCAGCTGCACGTCTTTCGTATTCTCGAATCCATTTCTCAGGCTTCCATTCCGCGTGCTTCCCAGATAGAAACTCCTTCATTAAGTCATACATATTCTTCATCATGGAGTCAATAACAATGTCCTCCATCTGCTCCATCAATGACTCATTCGCCTTCTTCACATTTTCGAACCCTTCCTTGTAACCTTCAATCGTTAGCTCGGCGGTCTCCTTCTCCAGCTTGTGAGCAGCTTTCACTTCCTTCAATTCCTTCTCAAGAACCTTCTCCTTCCTCTGCGACGCAACAAGCCCAGACTTTAGGTCAGACGACTCCTTCCTCGCAGTTGACAGAGCCTTCTCCAGTTCCTTGACCCTTCTCTGATTAGATTCCGCATTCTTTCGTAGAAATAAGCTGCATTCTAGTGCCTGGAGAATTTGATTCAGAGCGTCATTCGATAAAAAAATAATAATGATAATATAAAACACACACTTACTTGATAGTTTAAGGCGATGGCTTTCTTCATGGCCTCCACAGGCCCGATTTGTGCCAATCTTACTTCATCCCCTTGAAGTAGTAGTCCTTCGACGAATGAGTCAATGCTTGAGGGATATGAGATTGCAGTCGACTCCCGTGGGACTTTTAGAGTGAGGTTAACAGAGTCATCTTCTGTTTCTGCCTGGGCAACTGATTTCCTTTTCTTCCCCGCAGAAGTTATCTCAGTCAACTTCCCTTTCTCTACGATACCCTCACTCGGAATAACTTCCCGAAGTTGAGTGCCAGCTTCTCTTTTTGCCTCTACCTCTGTCATCTTCTGCTTTCTTGACTTTTTTCGACTCTTCATCTCGTCGAGCGAAGCTACCGTGAATGGCCCAGTCATCATTTCCTATGCGCATAAAAATTCTTCAGTTTTTAGAGGCTCTCGATATTTATACTCCCATACAACGTGTGGATCGACCATCTACAGTTTATCGCGGGTAAAACGTTGTTACAGAGGGCTAGAACTTTACCTTCTTCTCGGTGGTAGATATGCTCCCACAGCGGAGTCACCCTTAATCTTTCCTCTGTCAGGATCATTTTACACTGTCTTTCCTCAGACGACAGAGATATGATGGTTTTGGAATTAGAGATTGTACGTGCAGTTGTGACGGATGGCCTATTTCGTAGAGGATCTGCAATAACAAAAGCGTGGTTATTTAAATACATGAATTTGGCTCGAAAATTATGAATTAAGGAAAGAAAGTTACTCACTCGACAAACACCAAAATTCAGGGATTCGACCAGCCCCTGCTGATCCAAATATACCCTCCCCCTTTGCAAAGAAGTAGTAGGACTGCCAATTCCCTCTATCATTGGTCGGCAATCCAGTAACTAATGGCATCTTCCTCTGTCTAAGGATTAGAGTATATCTCCCATTTTCCTTCAAATGCTCCTTTAAGTAATAAGTTTCTAACACATCTCTTACCTCGAAGAGGATTCCCAACTCAAAGGCCAAACACTCAATCGACAATAAGATTCTCCATGCATTAGGCATCAATTGTGAGGGGGCGACACTAAAATGATCCAGAACTTCCCAAACCAATCTCGGGATAGGAAACCTCAACCCTACAAAGAATGGACGTACGTAGAATCCCGTCCACCATGGAACCTTGTAATCTATTCTTTCACTCGACGAAGGCACCCGAAGTTCCAATGAGTCAGGGAACCTATACATAATGATGAGTTCCCTCAGCGCTTTCCCTGTCACTCGACTAGCAAGGTTTTTTGACAGTAAGTTCGTGGGTTCGCTGGTAGAAGGAAAGTCACTCGACTCCCCGAAAATGGGCAGAGATCTGAGTGGTATGGCCTCAGTAGGGGTCTCTTGGGAAGGCCTAGCTAGGGTGACTACGCCACTTTCGATCATTCCCTGATACGACCGATCTCTGTTCTATACATCCTCCTTGGTGTCACTCGACGAATCAACATAACTGTCAATACTAGCGCCTAAGCTGCCTAGAGAATCTCCACTCGACATCTTCCAAACAACTAGCATATAAACAACTAATTTCCCTAGTAACCTACCTCCTAAAGATCAAAACCCACAAACACGATTTTTCAACAAGTCTCACAAACCCCAAAGATCAAACGGCCAAATCTACCTTAGAACAGCTTGAATATTCAATATGAATGTTTAAAGAAATTGAAGAACATGAGAAAGTTTTGCAGAATACCTTTGAGACACTTGAGAGCTCAATCCTTACTCGACTTCCGAATGAGGCAAAATGAAATGCCCAAAAGCTCTTTTATACACACAACCCGAATTGGCGCCAAAGTTCCCGCCAAAAGACTCATCGTAACTCGCGTTAGGGTTTGGTGATATTCCAAGTGTCGGATCTGTGGACCAAAGACATCTACATACCAGTTCATGTCGAGCCAAGTTTGGAGTACAATGATATTTAATAGTTTCACGAACAACCCGAGAGAAGAAACTCATGAACCACCATCTAGTTCAGTCTACCGGGGATATCCCCCTGATGAAATAAGAATTAAGTTTTTCACTCGACAAGAAGAGTGAAGCAACTCCTGAACACCATCTAGTTCAGTCGACCGGGGACATCCCCCTGATGAAATAAGAATTATGCTCTTCACTCAACAAGTCGGGTGAAGCTACTCCTGAACCATAATCTGGTTCAGTCGACCAGGGCCATCCCCTGATGTGATAATGGTTATGAAAGTCATTCGACACATACGACATGTCAAATGAAATGATTCCTGAACCATCAAGTTCAGTCGACCAGGGACATCCCCCTGATGAAATAAGAATTATGTTTTTCACTCGACAAGACGAGTGAAGTAACTCCTGAACCACCATCAAGTTTAGTCGACCGGGGACATCCACCTGATGATATAAGAATTATGTTCTTCACTAGACAAGTCGAGTGAAGTTACTCCTGAACCACAATTCGGTTCAAACGACCGGGGACATCCCCTGATGAGATAATGGTTATGAAAGTCGTTCGACATGTCGAATGAAAAAAGTCCTGAACCACAATTCGGTTCAGTCGACCGGGGACATCCCCTGATGAGATAATGGTTATGAAAATCATTCGACACACTCGCCATGTCGAATGAAAAGAATCCTGAACCACAATCCGGTTCAGTCGACCATGGACTTTCCATAATGAGATAATGGTTAAGAAAAGTCATTCGACACATACGACATGTCGAATGAAAATAATCCTGAACCACAATCCGGTTCAGTCGACCGGGGACTTCCCCTGATGAGATAATGGTTAAGAAAAGTCATTCGACATGTCGAATGAAAGGAATCCTGAACCACAATCCGGTTCAGTCGACCGGGGACTTCCCCTGATGAGATAATGGTTAAGAAAAGTCATTCGACACATACGACATGTCGAATGAAAAGAATCCTAAACCACAATCCGGTTCAGTCGACCGGGGACTTCCCCTGATGAGATTATGGTTGAGAAAAGTCATTCGACACATACGACATGTCGAGTGAAAAGAATCCTGAACCACAACCCGGTTCAGTCGACTGGAAACATCCCCTGATGAGATGATGGCCGCGAGAACCACTCGACACATACGACGTGTCGAATGAAATGATTCCTGAACAACTATCAAGTTCAGTCGACCAGGAACATCCCCTGATGAGATGACGACCATGAAAATCAATCGACACATTCGACATGTCGGATGAAATGAATCCTAAGCCGTCACCCAGCTCAGTCAACCGAGAGACAGCCCTGCTAACTCACGTCGAGTCAAGCAAAAACATAATAAATAACTCGTCACATACAAGTTGAGTGAGGTCACCATAGAACGTCCGTCTCGATCAGTTGACCAAAGACATCCTTTGCAGACTCATGTCGAGTCAAAAAAAGGTATAGTAATCACTTGACACATGCTAGTCGAGTGAGGTTACGCCTGAACAAACGTCTGGTTCAGTCGACCTTGGACGTCCCCTGATCCCATACGACATACACCAAAGCCACTCTTTGGTTCAATTTGCATTGGATGATCCCCTATAGGCTCATGTGGTCGACGTATTTGAAATATGAGTTCCCCCATTACGATATGTCGAACAAGGTTGATTTCCTCGACTGTCACGGTGGATCTAGAGACACCTCCAAAGTCACTATCAAAAGCCAGAATGACGGAGACCAAAATTCCCCACTCACGAGCTGTACGACGATGATTTTCCCTAGATCACAGCCATGATCAACAAAATTGAAGAACATTTTCAGATTCACTCGACATACTCGAAGGTACTCTCTAAGCCTGGGACTCCCAGACTTAGAGAGTAGGGGACAAACTGTTTGGGCCAAAATTGACCCCAGGGGTAAAAATGATATTACACCACAAAACCTGGGGCCCATCAACAGACTGGGCCCACAAACGAAATGTCACGCAAAGGACCGACCCGGACCGCCTCAAGGGCCCAAGCCCGTTAACACAAGGGGAGCCAACGACCACCAGTTACAAGAATCAAGAAGAAATCAAAACTCAGTAAAGATCGCCATGAAGTCGACAGTTTCAAGTTTTAAGACATGATCGTCAGTTATCAAGCATGGAAAATCAGGAATAAATCACATTGATGGCAACTCCAACGGGCAGAATAGAGATCCTATAAAGGAAAGAAGCGAAATAATAGAGAGGCATCTTGATATCTTCAGACACGACCCATCACACAGTCATTGTTAGCATACCCCGCCCTCACGGCTTAAAAACTGAAGTTAAGGTATTCCTGAAACCTTGACTCACCATCTGGAACTATATTCCTTTCTTGACACTGATTTGAGCATCGGACAGCATACGGTTTCCACCACACCGGTGGGCAGTAAGCTCCTCATTCACTCTACTCGTTTTGCAGGTTCGCTCGTGCCCTACTTTTGATAATCTCGATTGTGGACCACTACCGAAATCAGCCTCCACAATGACCCGGAAAAAATCCGGACCCATGTCATTAAAAAAATATATATATGACTAAATCCTGCGCCCTCGCATATCGTCAAATTATATAAATATATATATATATTACAGTCTTGCGCCCTCGCATATCGTCAAATTAAAAAATATATATATATTACAGTTCCGACCCTATTTCCAAGTAGGGATCCGGAAGAGATTTTGTTAATTCGGGTTCGGTTCCGGACCTGGATAAATATTCCTTGGTCAGGATACGGTTACCCGAATTTCTTTTTTTAATTTTTTAAATTTTAATTATATTATTTTATGTTTGTATTTGTATTTTGTCAATTTTATTAGTTTTATTTCAATTCTTTTAATTTTTTATTATATTCTATTATTTATATATATACACACACATAATATTTTATATTTTTTTTATTATAATCTAATTTATTTTATTTATTTTTTGCCGGACATGCGTGATCCCGTTTCCGGACCCGGAATCACCCAAGGCTTAATTTTAATGACCCGGGTCGGAATTTTTTCCGAAAAAATCAGACCCGGGTAATTAAAATATATATATATATATATATATATATATATATATATATATTACAGTTATATTTCTTCGCATGTTGTAAAATTAAAAAATATATATATATATATATATAATATATTATAGTTCTTGAAGATATTTTGTTTCCCGAGTCCGGTTCCGGAAGAGATTTTGTTACCACGGGTTCAGTTTCGGACCCGAATAAATATTCCCTGGTCCTGACCCGGGTAGACCTGATCCACATCCGGTTACCCGGATGCCTCTTTTTAATTTTTTAAATTTTAATTGTATTATTTTATATTTATATTTGTATTTTGTCAATTTTATTAGTTTTATTTCAATTCTTTTAATTTTTTATTATATTCTATTATATATATATATATATACACACACATAATATTTTATATTTTTTTTATTATAATCTAATTTATTTTATTTATTTTTTGCCGGACATGCGTGATCCCGTTTCCGGACCCGGAATCACCCAAGGCTTAATTTTAATGACCCGGGTCGGAATTTTTTCCGAAAAAATCAGACCCGGGTAATTAAAATATATATATATATATATATATATATATATATATATATATATATTACAGTTATATTTCTTCGCATGTTGTAAAATTAAAAAATATATATATATTATATATATATATATATTATAGTTCTTGAAGATATTTTGTTTCCCGAGTCCGGTTCCGGAAGAGATTTTGTTACCACGGGTTCAGTTTCGGACCCGAATAAATATTCCCTGGTCCTGACCCGGGTAGACCTGATCCACATCCGGTTACCCGGATGCCTCTTTTTAATTTTTTAAATTTTAATTGTATTATTTTATATTTATATTTGTATTTTGTCAATTTTATTAGTTTTATTTCAATTCTTTTAATTTTTTATTATATTCTATTATATATATATATATATATACACACACATAATATTTTATATTTTTTTATTATATTCGAATTTATTTTATTTATTTTATTTATTTTTTTCCTGACCCGGGTCCACCCGGTCCAGACCCGCGTGATCCCGTGTCCGAACCCGGAATCACATGGGTCATAATTTTAATGACCCGGAAAAAAATCCGAACCCAGGTCATTATATATATATATATATATATATTACAGTCATGCGCCCTCGCATATCGTCAAATTAAAAAATATATATATATTACAATTTCGACCCTATTTCCAAGTAGGGAAGGCAAAATCCAGATCCGGAAGAGATTTTGTTACCTCGGGTCCGGTTTCGGACCCGGATAAATATTCCTGGGTCCGGATACGGTTACCTGGATTTCTTTTTTTTTTATTCTTTTAAATTTTAAATTATATTATTTCATATTTGTATCTTTATTTTGTCAATTTTTGTAACATCCCCGATCTGGGAGATGTTACCAGCATGGGATAGTTGAACTAACCCCATAAGCCTCTGACTAACTGACTGTATTCTAAAATATTTGATTGCCATGTCACACATGATGACTAATTCAACATAAATACTTTTATTACTCATAGATGGATACTCAGAAGTGCTTCTTTACAACACTTGAATGAATGCTTTTAATGATTATCTCAACACTAATGCATATAAACAACTCTGACTGGACTATCATACTTTTCACCCTGAACTGAACTGAACTCTTATGCTTTGTGACTTAATGCTGGTGGACTCCAACCCTGGTGACTGCATCAATATCCATCCTCCCGAGCTTGTCCTCCTAGAATCCCTACAAAATAATAAAGACTGGAGTGGGGTTAGATCGATAAACAATCTAAGTGAGTGGAATAATCTGAAAACAAAGATTGGATTTCGAATCAAAATTTTAGTAAAATCATTTTTATATGCAAACTAGTTCTGAAAACTTTATCTTTCTGAAAACTCTTTTGTAAACTCTAGTTTCTGAAAACTGTTACTAAAACCTGGGTTCTGAAAACTATTTGCTGAAAACCTGGATTTCAAAATCTATGTTTTCGAAACTCCAAAAATGTATATATAAATCTGATAACTGAAAGCTTTTCTGAAATCTGTAATTCTATCTGAAAACCTAGACGTATGAGAGCGTTACGTATCGTCGTCCCCACATACGCCTAACTGGAGCCAGTAATGCAAATCCATAACTTTAGGGCGTTACGTATCGCCGTCCCCCAAAGCATGCCACTACTGTCTCAGAAACTGGTGGTCTTGGGGCGTTACGTATCGCTGTCCCCCAAGCCACTAACTGGAGCTGGGGGTGCGGATCTATGCTACCACCCGAGCTCAAACTGGGGTCTAAGGGAGTTACGTATCACCGTCCCCCTAGCCCAACTGGAGGATCTGAGAGCGTCCCCTCAGTCCTCAACATGTGCACATGCTCTCTGTATCCGTCAATTCCAACTGTATCTGAAATTACATACTGGGGTGAGGTTTTACCTCATGCCCCGAAAACATAAAAATCATATTTTTAAGCTTAAACTGGAAATATTGATCTCTGAAAATCATATCCTTTCTCAAATCAAAATTATGTAATAATAATCGAAAACAAAGGTTTCTAACGCCCTAAAGCGAAAAATATAAGTCTGATATAAAAATATAAAATGGTAATCAAGAAAAGGGAAAGTGTCCACTCACAATGATCGAATCTGGCTAAGCTGACGCTGGATCTTTGATCACAAGGAACTGTGTTTCCTACGGATAACCTATGGTAAGAACTTTATTAGAATCAACATACTTGATCAACTCCGATACCTCAAAAAGTTACTCGAAAATCATAAACTTAAGACTTGTAATGGCCATAATTTGATGTAGGATGTGAAGATAAATTAATACGAGTCCTAAAAATGGTTTCTAACTGGTTAGAATGAAAATGGGGACTTAAAATTGATTAGGTGTGTTTCCTGGCCCCGCGTCGCGACGCGCGGTGCCCAGAATTGGGTTTTCTGCTTCAACTGCGACGCTAACTCTTCCGGCGTTGCGACGCGCCTGCGATTACCAGATTCTGTTTTTCTTCTTCAACTTCTCCAAAACCCAACTTATTCAATCTCTAATCCATTTTAGTGTTTCCAAACTTCAAACCAATAACTCATACATCAATAATACTTCATTTTAACATACTTTATCCTTCCATTAATCAAAATCAACCTCAATCTATACATATAATCCATAATGTATATACAAACCCAAAACTCAATATCTCAAACCCAAATGTCTAATTGCCAAATCATCAACCCTTAAACACATATTCTCATCAATTTAAACTCAATACATGATATTATCATCACCAAATCATCTATTTCATCAAGAATAAAAAAAAAACTCAAGATTTGGTGATGAGTGGTATTTATATCACTTTTTCCCACTCATTTGACCTAATATTTCTTATAGTTTCTCGAGTTTTGTGAACGTTTTGATATATTTTGTGTTATTTTACAGATAAATAAAGTTTGGAAAGCATTGGAGACAATTTGGGGGCAAAATGGACAAAATTGGACAAAAAGGGCAAAATCATCATTTCGGCGTCGCGACGCTGAAGCCTTGCGCGTCGCGACGCCTATCATAAGTCGATGACGCTAAAATATGCCGACCGCCACGTGTTAAAATTCCATTGGACCAACCCAAAACACGTGCCACGTGTCACTCCCTCATTGGACCGAATATTCGGCAAATCATATCGTGCCACATGTCACTTTCTTGTTGGACCGCATCTTCAACCAATTAGCCAATGCCACGTGTCACCTCGTCATTAGACCGCATCATCGCCAAATCACAGAGTGCCACGTGTTACAATAATTGCTGCCAATGCCGCGTGGTCAATGCCGCATTGACCCAATAACTGTAGCTGGCGTCGCGACGCCGAGACCTTCAGCGTCGCGACGCCCAGCGCATAAAATTACCTATAAATTCAGGCCTCTGATTTCATTTTCTCCTCATGCTTTCCTTGGGATTATTCCCTGATTTTAAAGGATTGCATCTAGTTTTGTATATAAATAGTATATTTAATTTATGCATTTTAATTTTCAGTAATAATAGATCTCTTCTTCTACTCATTTCTTTTAATGTTTAGTAGTTAATTTTCCGCTGGGGATAATGTGAAGCTTTTATTATTTTAATTTAGATTAATCTCCCTTAAATATAATATGAAAATTATAATTCAAAATATAAAAGATCACCGCCTTAATGGCTGGTTTTATTTATTTGACATAATGTGGCACTGCCTATATGGCTGGTCTTTAGGTGACAGGTAATTACCGCCTATATGGCTGGTTTATGTTCAAATACTATTACCGCCTTTATGGATGGTCGGACTTAATTTGACTTAATAAGGAATACTGCCTTTATGGCTGGTCGGTAATATCATGTTTAATTTCTGTATTATATTAAGGGAGATATCTAAATTATAAATAGTAAAAGTGGATCCCCTACCCCCAGCATTTTATTTTTATTCTAGGGAAGTGATGAAACACAATATCCATACTTAATAATTGATTTTCTTTTTATGGGTAATTCTTTAAGTTGTTTATTGAGTCTTAAGCTTAATGCGTCTTGTTGTCTGATCACCAATAAGATTGATGTGGTAAACTTAAAATGAACTAGACATAGGGATTTTAAGTGTAGCCTTAGATTCAATAGCCCACGATCTTCTTTGAGGATAGATAACCCTTTAATAGATTTCCTTACGTGATAGACATATACCTGTCGGACGGGGGTAGCCATAATTGGAACTTAAACTTAATGAATCCAGGTAATGTGGTTGACATAGACATATGGTTCAATTGGGTTATACTAGGTATTTGCGTCTGACCATCGACAGAGGCTTTTGCATATCTTCGTGTTCCAGGTTAGCAAACTAATTTATTACACATTAATAAGAGAGTCAATTCATCTTCTAACAATATTGGGTGGAGTCACGACCCTAGATCTTTTGAGTCTTTTGTAATTTTCTTTAGTATTTTCTTTTCTTTTGTTTATTTTATTTTTATTTTTATTAAGCAATTCCACATTCAACCCACCAAAGCAATCAATTCCCTTCTCCCTATAATTAGATACATGTAAATAAATAGATTCAATAATTAATAACAACAGTAGGAATTAAGTCCTCGTGGGATCGATATTTTTATACTACTTGAACAATACGTGCGCTTGCGTTATACGCGTATGTTTGTACGGGTCAAGTTTTTGGCGCCGTTGTCGGGGACTTATATTTCTTGAGTTATTAATTTTGAAGCTATCTAATTTACTCTTATCTAATTTTCTTTATTTTTATCTATAATTTTTATTTCTTTCGTTTATTTTCAGGTGGTTGAACAATGGAACACTATTGGGAGATTGAGAGATTACGTGCTTTACAAGAATATACACCCCACATCTGGGAGCAACGGTCCGGTTTTTTGAGGCCTGTTGTACAACCATACGACTATCACTGGATGCCAGAACCAAGTAATACTACATTTTCTCATCAAAATGCAATGGAGAGATGTGATATATGTAATGGTAACCACCCAATGGATTATTGCGAATACAACTACAATCCAGGGTGGCAGAGCTATCAAAATCCTTCATGGTATGAAGAACCATCATATTTTCCATCTTATCCACCATCCACCTATGATTTTCATCAAGAACCAGAACCATCCGAG
This sequence comes from Zanthoxylum bungeanum, assembly GCA_019454045.1. NCBI lineage: Eukaryota > Viridiplantae > Streptophyta > Magnoliopsida > Sapindales > Rutaceae > Zanthoxylum > Zanthoxylum bungeanum. The sequence continues at coordinate 29,159 of SKCR01035129.1, forward strand.
GAAGATTAATTGATTCACATGTTCAAAGAACAGGCATCTCGATTTGATGCACAAATTCAGAGTAACGCAGAATCCATACAGAGAATGACAGATCAGATCAGACAATTAATAGAAAACCAGAGTTACATACCTCAATGAGCATCTTCAGATGACACAGATGAAGCCTTCAAGTACCAAACATTTCACTATGACACTTTAACAAAAGAGGAGGCTGAGGATAATCAAGAACCAGAGGTATCAGTTCAGGAACCCGAGCCGGCAAAGTCTCAATTTGATTTCTATTATTCAGATTCTGACGAGGATGAAGCTGAAATCTTTGTACCAACTGCGCCAACAATAGAGGATCAAACTTTCAATCCTCAAAATGAAGATCTTGGAGCATGTTTTAACATGATGTTTGATGAAGATCTACCTGAGCAAATCAATTCACCCGAATCAGAGGATGAAGACCTAATGTCTAACTCATCTTTTCATCCTCAGGTGGAGCAAGAAACAGAGCAAATGGATGAGCAAATTTCTGAACTTATTGAAGATCCAGAGCATTCAGGCGAAACATCACTGTTTTGGGGAGTACAATCTAAAGATATCACCCAGAAGCTTGACAGAATGGAACTTCCATTCCAAGTCAAGCACCATACGAGACCTCCTGATTTTCTTTCTTTCTTTACAGGAACTGCTGAAGCAACAAAGATGGCACAAGCACTGAATGAGACAAAATTCTTTTTGCCACCTTATCGTTGGAAGAGACCCTTCAAAAGCAATGCTCATGGGATTTTCTATAATCGGACATCCAAAACGACGCTGAAACCTCCTTGATAGATAGATTTCAGTCACGTCTGGCTGAAGATGAAAAATTTAACGCTAGCAGGAAGGCAACCCATGCAATTTGTTGTGATTTCTGTTTTCATATTTTGTGTATACATGTTCTAGAGTTTTTAAATCTTGTGTGTTATTTTTGTAGGGAAAAACACAAATGGAGCATTTAAGAAGGAATGGTGTTTGGCAATCATAAAGATGAAAGTTAATTCATTAGTGGTGGCTGAGTAAGGAATGAATTCTTGAGACGCATCCTAATGAATTTATATACCAAACTAGTGGCGTATTGCGTACACAATTCCGTTGCCTTAATTATTGCTTTGATTTGCTTTTCTTTTGTTATTATCTTTATTTTCGCCGACAAGATTTATACTTTTTGACTTTTCACGATTTATTTTAACGTTCATCTAATAATTGTCATTTGGCAGACACTAGTGTAATTATTACTCACACATTTCAGGTTCTATAAATTCAGCTTGTCATTTCTCTCTTCGACACATCCACATACACATCCAAATAAGAGAGAGAAAATGGAAGCAACTTCACAGCAGCGAATCAAGCGAATTTGTGTTTTCTGTGGATCCAATTCTGGTAATAAACCAGAATTCATCGAAGCTGCAAAGGAATTGGGGGGAGTCATAGCGGAGCGAAATATGCACCTAGTATATGGCGGTGGCAATCTTGGATTGATGGGAAGTATTTCAAAAGCCGTTCAGGATGGTGGCGGTCATGTTTTGGGAATCATTCCAAAACCTTTGGCGGACGAACACTTAATCGGACAAACAAATGGAGATGAACGCATCGTATCTAGAATGCCCGAACAAATTCATGAAATGATCAATACTGCAGATGTGTTTATTGTGTTACCAGGAGGACTTGGGACGTTTGAGGAAATGTTTACTGTAGCATCATGGGCGCACTTAAACATTCATCGAAAACCCATTGGGTTACTTAACATTGAGCATTTATTCGATTTTCTGTTTGTATTTCTTACGGAAGCCAAAAGACATGAGTTCATCACGAAATCAGTACATGATATCTTCCTGACTGTGACAAAGGCTGAAGAATTAATTGACCAAATCCTGGCCTTTGAACCGAAACTGGACCCCATTCTCTCCAAGTTGGACTGGACACACAACGATCATGGTAAGAAGCGTAAATTGGACATAGATCTTAATCGGTAGTTCAGCTAACCAGGTATAATTTTCTAAACTCTTCTTCTACTGTTTAAGACATTGGGGACAATGTCTCATTTAGGTTTGGGGGAGGAATTTAGTTAATTAGTATCTTGTTTTTATTTTTAGTAAAAATTTTATTATGTTATTGTTTTTATTTATTTTTAGTCCAAAATTTTTTGAAAAATACAAAAAAATTATAAAATTTTCAAAAATTACAAAAATATTTTGCGTTTTTGTGTTTTTATTTTGATGAAAAAGGTGAAATTGGTGAGACGTATTTCAACCCATTTTCGAAAAGAGTTAATTTTTGTTTATTTCCTTTTAAATTATTTAACTTGTGAATTCTCCATAAAACAGACTAAAATGAATCTTCATATGCTCAGTTGGCAGGTATTATCAATATGCATAGTAACATACAGACATGAGTTGTAATTGAAAAGTTTGTAATATTCAGTGCTCTAGTTTAATTGGAGGAATCATCTATAAATAGCAATGGAGTAAAAAAAAAAAAATCTGATGTACAAAAATAAAGCATCCGATATCCGAGTTATTAAGACTGTAAGGGTTTTTAACACTTAGTGCCCTAAAACCAACTGATTTGGGAGTCACTGGCCCAAAGCTCGCTACATCGATCGGAGATGCTACAAAAAATATATTTATAACTGAAGTCTGGGTAATTAAGTCTGTTGGGGTGTCTTAACACCCGGTGCCCTAAAGCCAACTGGTTTAGGAGCCACCGACCCAAAGCTCGCTACATAGACGGAAGGTGTTGTATATAAATAAAAAGTCAAAATTCAAAAATCAAAGAAAAAATCAGAAAAAATCAGAAAAAATATTCCATTGCTACAAAAAGGTGTGAAATCTGATGGAACTTTAGGACAAAAATATTACTCTCTTATCAACTATACTTATGACTGTTGTGGGTAAAAATGAGTTGATTAATATTTTGTTAGCTGTGTATATGGAGAATGGTAAAAATATAATCAGAGAATTTACTTATTCGGTAATTTAGAATGAAACAAAACAACTAGTAACTTGGAGTAGGAGTTTCACCTGATTAGTCACTAACTTCTTTATTCTCTTTTCTCTTGTCTTTTTGCTTTTGTGTGCATTAGTTTTAACTAACTTTTTACTTTTGTAAAAACTTTTGTGGGTATCGTTGCTGTAAGCCCTCACGAGACTATAACTCGTCCACTAGGGACACATAGGGGTTTAAAGGCTTGTTGCATATGCTAAATGCAACCGTGATCCCTACGAAAGTGGCTTAGTTAATTTTATTTTTTTCATGTTATTTTATTTTATGTTTTGCTCGAGGACTAGCAAAATGTTAGGTTTGGGGGTGTGATGAGTGATATTTATATCACTTTTTCCCACTCATTTGACTTAATATTTCGTATAGTTTCTCAAGTTTTGTGAACGTTTTGATGTATTTTGTGTTATTTTACAGATAAATAAAGTTTGGAAAGCATTGGAGACAATTTGGGGGCAAAATGGACAAAATTGGACAAAAAGGGAAAAATCGTCATTTCGGAGTCGCGACGCTGAAGCCTTGCGCGTCGCGACACCTATCATGCGCCGATGACGCTAAAATACGCCGACCGCCACGTGTCAAAATTCCATTGGACCAACCCAAAACACGTGCCACGTGTCACTCCCTCATTGGACCGAATATTCGGCGAATTATATCGTGCCACGTGTCACTTTCTTATTGGACCACATCTTCAACCAATTAGCCGATGCCACATGTCGCCTCGTCATTGGACCGCATCATCGCCAAATCACAGAGCGGCACGTGTTACAATAATTACTGCCAACGCCGCGTGGTCAATGCCGTGTTGATCCAATAACTATAGCTGGCGTCGAGACGCCAATCCCTTCAGCATCGCGACGCCCAGCCCATAAAATTGCCTATAAATTCAGGCCTCTGATTTCATTTTCTCCTCATGCTTTCCTTGGGATTATTCCCTGATTTTTAAGGATTGCATCTAGTTTTGTATATAAATAGTATATTTAATTTATGTATTTTAATTTTCAGTAATAATAAATCTCTTCTTCTATTCCTTTCTTTTAATGTTTAGTAGTTAATTTTCCGCTGGGGATAAGGTGAAGCTTTTATTATTTTAATTTAGATTAATCTCCCTTAAATATAATATGAAAATTATAATTCAAAATATAAAAGATTACCGCCTTAATGGCTGGTTTTATTTATTTGACATAATGTGGCACTGCCTATATGGCTGGTCTTTAGGTGACAGGTAATTACCGCCTATATGGCTGGTTTATGTTCAAATACTGTTACCGCCTTTATGGCTGGTCGGACTTAATTTGACTTAAAAAGGAATACCGCCTTTATGGCTGGTCGGTAATATCATGTTTAATTTCTGTATTATATTAAGGGAGATATCTAAATTATAAATAGTAAAAGTGGATCCCCAACCCCCAGCATTTTATTTTTATTCTAGGGAAGTGATGAAACACAATATCCATACTTAATAATTGATTTTCTTTTTATGGGTAATTCTTTAGGTTGTTTATTAAGTCTTAAGCTTAATGCGTCTTGTTGTCTGATCACCAATAAGATTGATGTGGTAAACTTAAAATGAACTAGACATAGGGATTTTAAGTGTAGCCTTAGATTCAATAGCCCACGATCTTCCTTGAGGATAGTTAACCCTTTAATAGATTTCTTTACAGGATAGACATATACCTGTCGGGCGGGGGTAGTCATAATTGGAACTTAAACTTAATGAATCTAGGTAATGTGGTTGACATAGACATATGGTTCAATTGGGTTATACTGGGTATTTGCGTCTGACCATCGACATAGGCTTTTGCATATCTTCGTGTTCTAGGTTAGCAAACTAATTTATTACACATTAATAAGAGAGTCAATTCATCTTCTAACAATATTGTGTGGAGTCACGACCCTAGATCTTTTGAGTCTTTTGTAATTTTCCTTAGTATTTTCTTTTGTTTATTTTATTTTTATTTTTATTAAGCAATTCCACATTCAATCCACCAAAGCAATCAATTCCCTTCTCCCTATAATTAGATACATGTAAATAAATAGATTCAATAATTAATAACAACAGTAGGAATTAAGTCCTTATGGGATCAATATTTTTAGACTACTTGAACGATACGTGCGCTTGCGTTATACGCGTGTGTTTGTACCGGTCATTTGGGTCATGGATTCTTACCTCCATTTTCTTGATTTTCTTTTAATCTTCATGTTTTCCATGGATACCAAGCTTTCCTACTCTTTCCTTTTCTTTTCTTCTTCCTTTCTTCTTCTTCTTCTTCCCCCCTCCTTCTTCCTCTTCTTCCCTCTCTTTTCTCTCATGGTTTTCCCTTCTTTTTCTCTTTTCAATTCGTATTTTTGTCTTTGTAAATAGTGAATAGTTGTCCTTTATATAGTGGACCTAATTGATACAAATAATGGTGTAGAAATATCTAGAGAAGTGGAGAAATTTGGTGTCTTTGTCATTTGGGTCCGAAATCACTATTCATCCAGATTTTAACTCGCGTTTCTGACCTAGTTTTGGTCCGAATTTGGAAAAATGTTTAACCTGGAAGTTGTAGGTGTCGACCTAAGCTTTCCAACGATATAAAATTCATAAAAATCTGAGTTCGTATGAAAAAGTTATGCCCCAAATACTACATATAATATAAAAGGTCATATGGAGCAGTTTCTTCTCGGGACTTGAGAAATTTATCGGTCGTTCTCAAAGTCTTATCATAATTGTATTTGAATCCCAACGTGATTCATTTTCCATTCCTTTGTCCCGTACGTAATAATATCGTCATAGGTAGTAGTAATATCTACCAGTCGTTACAATTTCTCCCCCCTTAAATAGGATGCGTCCTCGAATCCTCGCTGGCGTCTAACTTGTGATCTCTTAATTCCATGAACTTCCAAAGATGCTACTGAACTTAATCTTTTTCACTAGCCTACGCTGACTACTAGCTCTCTCCTCATTTCCTAATTCCTTATTCTGTAATACTTTTTACTGAGTACATTTGACTATTATCCTTCCATACTTTCATTACACCTTATACTTCTTATTTATAGGATTCCTTCCTTATAGACTTTACTTATGCCTTACGTTTTCTTAACACGAGTAAAGTCTTAATAACTAGTTTCTTGGTTCTCATTGAGGATTCTAATATCTCATATCTTTGTTTTGATATTTCTCTATCCTTCTTGTTTCTTTGTCATAGCTTATACTTATTTTTCTTCCTTCTGGTCTTTCACTTATACCACATAACTCCTTAACTTAAGTAAATTCTTAATAACTAGTACCTTGGGTTTCCCTAAGATTCCTAATTCTTCATATCTATATTTGATATCTCTTTATTATGTTTGTCCAATTTGTCCTTAATGTTATTTCTCATTATTCGATTATTAACTCCCTATTTTTCTTTTACAGCTTATGAATAGTCTTTAAGCTTTCCTTCTTTAGTAACCGTTTTGCATTAACCTATTTCGTCATCTCTATACTGTAATACAAACCTACCAAACCACCAATAATCTGCGGTTAAATCATCCCAAACCCGTAGTGGTTTGGTCTCTTTAACTTTTTCTTAGTATTCTTATATCATTCTCTTTATTTTTTACAAAGAGCTTACTTGTTCTATATTCTATCGTTGGACTATATCTTATAGTAATCGATTCTCGATCTTTCTCTGTTATTCTTGTATATCCATTTGTCTTCTTATTAGCGGTTGCCACTAAGTATCTTATCTTTATTTATTTCCATATGAAAGTAAACTTGTTCTCTTAGTTTTATATATTATACTGCTCTTTTATTAATACTTGCTTAATATATTCTCTCTTGTTGTTATTACCCTTTGACTATCTCACTTTCCATACTAGTATCACCCATCTTGTTGATAATAGGTTATATCTTCTTCCTTTACTTGAAGGATATCTGATCTCATATGTCATTGGTTATCCTTAATGCTATCATTTACCTTCTTGTTATATACTTAGCTATTACTTCTTCTCTTGTTACATCATCCAATGGTTCCTGTTAGTATTCACTACTCAGATCATTTCTCTTGGAGTGTCTCAAAATTGCGCTTCTGTTCCATTTGCTATCGGTATCATTCGAGGGTTGGGAGGGTGGGGGCTAATCTCAAACTCTTGGTGTCTTGATGACACCACACTCTTCCTTAGGATACTACTGTAATCCTTTTGTTGTCCTCATCTTAGTCTCCGACTTCTTATTCATTTGTTCCTTTGAAACTTTATTTACTTTGACCCCCAAGATCATCTTCTTTTAAATCTTTGGTCCATCTATTTCATTCTTCCTTAAATCCTCATTCTGCTCAATACCACAAGCCATTCCGTGCTTTGCCTAAACTTATCATTACTCACCTATACAAGTCCTTTTCTTTACTACGCTCTATGGTTCCATAACTATTATCAATTCTTTACTCTATTACTTTCTTAAAAATATACTAGATTCCCTTGTTACTCATCACGATTCTCATTTCATTCCCAAACTTTATTTCCTTACTATATTCCTTATTATCTAAGACTAACTGCGAGTTATTTCTCTATTTGTTTCTCAATTTTCGACCCCATCTAGCTATAAACCGTGATTTGATCACTTTGTCCTATCATTCATACTGATACTCTTATCACTTTCTTAAATACTTCCAATCTTATAGATTTATTCTCATATTTATCCCTATGTTTTCCCACGAATCCTTACTAACTCTACTTATCTATGGTTTATACGATATCTGACTTGCTTAATCTGTGAACTATCTTAAATGTCTCATTCTTTAAACTCTCAAGTCTTCTTTGATCTTTCTCCTAGGTGGATGTTCCTGTCAAATTCCTCTTTATCTCCTAAATAAAATCCCATTGGTTTTCTCTTACGATCATCTATACTAATAAGGACTGTTCTCATCTTCACTAATTCTTTTCTTCATGCCTCGGAAAGTTTCATTATCCTCGTGCTGGTACTTTATGTCCTGATGGAGTCCAATGCTCATGTAGAATAGGTATGGGATAGATTCCATTAGGATAGCTTCTTTAACTGATATCTTGAAGGGGTGAAAATAAAAGTAGGTAAAAGTCCTATCTATTGGATCTTTTGACTGTGGAGAGCTATATATTATTCTAATCGTCATTTCACATTGTCTGTCTACAATTTGAGTTTTCGAAGTACCTAAAGTCTTCATTTCTCTATTGACATCTTATGTCCATTTAAAAGTTCCTTGATCGTCCTTGATTTTCTTTCTTCTTCTATTCTTAAAACGGTCTTTGGTTAACCATAGGATTCGCCACCTATACGAAATAATTTTAAGGATATTGAATCGTCTTAGAGGAACTCTTCTAAGTATGAAGGGTATCTTACTCGATGAAAGAACCTTTTCTTTAATCATTTCTCCTTCTATTCCGTTCTAATCTTACTATGCTTATCTTTACCGCCAGTCATGGTATAATTCTTTATTACTTAATTTCATGTCTCTAGTTCATACCTCCATAGATTCCTTCATTTCTTATCTTTTCTATTTCCATATCTCTACCTTATTTTCGTATGATATTCCTACTTCCCAAATCCTCATCTTCATCCATGCTATAGGTTTCTACTATGGCACTCTATTTTACTCTTTACACTGTTACTTTGTTACTTCTAACTCTATTTTATCCTTATGTATATTCTCATGGATTTCTACTTGATTTTAGACTGATCTATCTTCCAAATTCCTAGGTGAACTCTTTGTCAAATATCCTATGGTCATCAATACCTATATGATAAGTTCTATCAGAGTAACTCTCTTATCTGGTGTTATTGGAGGGTATTGAAGGCTAGATAGTGCAGGGTTTTATCCTCATCAAATTTACTGGAAAAAAGGGTAACTAACCGTTTTTGCTACTTACTTAGGAATCATAGTCGGAGTTTGAGTATCTAAAATCCTTTTTGGCATCTAGATCCATTAGAGCTTTCAAGTTATCCTGAATTTCTTACTTCTGTTGTCTCTCTGGCTATTCTCAGATACTTGTACGATTCACTAGCTATTGAAAGGATCTCGAAGACTATTGAATTACTTGAACGGATTTCTAGAATACGAATGGGATCTTAATCTTGCTAGACAACTCTAATACTTGTTTGGGGCCTACATTACTCTCTTTTACTGTTATGGGTTCTAATATTTGCTTACTACTCTGATTTTATATCCTCTATCTTGTCTTACTTCTCTTCTAGCTTTATCCTTCTTTTCTACTTTCCTAAGTGGATATCTTTAGGCTTTTTTATTTCTTTCTATCTCTATACATCTTTGTCTCTAACTGGTTCGAACTTCTAGATAATCTTTTCTTCTAGTCTCTTCTTTTCTCTTTCTTGCTCTTTTCTCATCTTTCTTTGTGACTTAATGCTGGTGGACTCCAACCCTGGTGACTGCATCAGTATCCATCCTCCCGAGCTTGTCCTCCTGGAATCCCTACAAAACAATAAAGACTGGAGGGGGGTTAGATCGATAAACGATCTAAGTGAGTGGACTAATCTGAAAACAAAGATTGGATTTCAAATCACAATTTCAGTAAAATCATTTTTATATGCAAACTAGTTCTGAAAACTTTATCTTTCTGAAAACTCTTTTTTAAACTCTAGTTTCTGAAAACTGTTTCTAAAACCTGGGTTCTGAAAACTATTTGCTGAAAACCTGGATTTCAAAATCTATGTTTTTGAAACTCTAAAAATGTATATATAAAATCTGATAACTGAAAGCTTTTCTGAAATCTGTAATTCTATCTGAAAACCTGGACGTATGAGGGCGTTACGTATCGCCGTCCCCCCATACGCCTAACTGGAGCCAATAATGCAAATCCATAACTTTGGGGCGTTACGTATCGCCGTCCCCCAAAGCATGCCACTACTGTCTCAGAAACTGGTGGTCTTGGGGCATTACGTATCGCCGTCCCCCAAGCCACAAACTGGAGCTGGGGTACGGATCTATGCTACCACCCGAGCTCAAACTGGGGTCTAGGGGCGTTACGTATCGCCGTCCCCCTAGCCCAACTGGAGGATCTGAGAGCGTCCCCTCAGTCCTCAACATGTGCACATGCTCTCTGTATCCGTCAATTCCAATTGTATCTGAAGTTACATACTGGGGTGAGGTTTTACCTCATGCTCTGAAAACATAAAAATCATATTTTTAAGCTTAAACTGGAAATATTGATCTCTGAAAATCATATCCTTTCTCAAATCACAATTATATAATAATAATTGAAAACAAATGTTTCTAACGCCCTAATGTGAAAAATATAAGTCTGATATAAAAATATAAAATGGTAATCAAGAAAAGGGAAAGTGTCCACTCACAATGATCGAATCTGGCTGAGCTGATGCTGGATCTTTGATCACAAAGAACTATGTTTCATGCGGATAACCTATGGTAAGAACTTGATTAGAATCAACATACTTGATCAACTCTGATACCTTAAAGATTTACTCGAAAATCATAAACTTAAGACTTGTAAAGGCCATAATTTGATCAGTGTTCTAAAACGCGCTAGGCGCTAGTCGGGCTGCGACCCAGCGCCTAGCACCTAGGGTGCCTAGGCGGGGCTTAGACAATTAGTCGGCAGACAGTTAAAAATATAATATTTTCCAACATCATACTTCATAAATAATCCAAATCATATAAAATCAATCAAAATGTAAATAAACATAAAACCATTAATCAAATTCAATCAACCACATAATGTTATAAAATATCATTTAATTAAGTTCATATTCATCATCCTTTAACAAAGTTAAACTACACTAAATGTCTAAATATCTAATTCTTCATCTAATTCAATCTCATCATCCTTAGGTTCTTCATCAGAATCAAAATCATCTTCATTAAGTTCTCTATATTCAACATTTCTAGCACTTTTTCGAGGTTGTAATAGGTCATCAGCTCTAGATGCTTCTCCAACCATCCTCCAAGTAAGTCCTGAACTGGGCTCTACTTCTTCATCATCACCAGAGTCACCACCCTCAACAATCCATCCTTGTGGGTTAGAAGCATCTTTGGCTTCTAATACATCCACTTTCAAATTTTTCTCCCTTTTGCTCTTGTTCTTCAACTTGGCATTAAATGAAACATAGACAAGATTATTTAATCGATTCACATCTAGACTATTCCTTTTCTTCGTGTGAATCTACATAAATAATTTAAATAAATCAATTAATATTAATAATTTGGATATAAAATAATAAAAAATTTAGCTAATGTTAAATATTTACCCCCTCAAAAGTGCTCCAATTTCGTTCGCACCCGGATGAACTAGTGGTTAATGACAGTATCCTTTTTGCCATTTTTTTCAAGTTCGGTGTATAATGTCCATATGTACGCCACCATGCAACTGCAAATGAACATAAATAGTTTGAATGAAATATAATATTTTTATATATTTTGCAAAATAATTCAAATGAATACTTTGTTTCTACCTGGATTAAAAACATCAATCGATACCCGACATGCTTTGACCCCCACTTCTTTACCAAAAGCTTCTTCTTTTGCCTACGAAGCCAACTCCTCATTTATCACAGTACTCTGCATGTCAATGTCATTGGGGAAGAAAGCCTCCACAACCGTAAATACCGCATCCATTACTTTCACATCGTACTCGATACTTGAATCCTTATAGTAGTAGTAAGGATTTAAAAGATAAGCAACACAATGTAATGGAGTATCAAGCCGCCCTTCAATTTTACTATCAATAATCTCCAAGATTGGCCGATAATTACTCTCAATATTGTTCAATGCATCTTTAATCTCTTCTTTTGCAATCTTCAGCTCTCCATAAACAAACCCCATGGATGGCTTTCTATCCCCATCAACTAATCGAAGAACTCTCACCAAAGGTGCAAACACCTTCAAACATTGGGTCACCCCATTCCAAAAAGAGACACTCATCACCGTGGCAAATGCAGCTTCCCTTTAGCTTGCTTCGACCATATGCACTCATCCCATTCCGCGCTAGCAAACATGGTTCGCAAATTTTCTTTTTTCTCGATCAAACTTTGTAAGGATAAGAAAGCTGAAGAAATCCTAGTTACTCCCGGTCTGATTATGTCCCTCTATTTTGTAAACAATCTCATCATGGACAAAGTCTTGTGATGGGCATACACGAAAATGGTGAAATTCTTGGCACTATCAATGATTTTCTTATACCTCGGCAATTTCCCAATACCTTCAAGCATGAGTTTTATGGTGTGAGTAGCACATGAACTCCAAAAAATATTTGGCATCTTCACCTTCAAAAACTTTACCGCAGCCATATTGTTCGAGGCATTGTCTGTTACAACTTGAACCACATTTTCCGCCCTCACTTGTTCAATGCCCGTCATCACATACTCATAAATGTGCTATGCAGTATGCGCCACATCAGAACTTTCCTTGGAAGAAAGGAAAGTGGTGCCTATTGTGCAATTAACACACAAATTCATTATGCTTCTCCTTTTCCTATCACTCCAAGCATCTGTCATGATAGAACACCCGTTCTCCATCCACTCCTTCTCATGTTGTTTCAGGAAATCTTTAACACTTGCAACTTCCTCTTTCAACAGTGGCTCTCTCAACTCATATTGGCTAGGACCTCTGAAACCCGGTCCAAATTGACCAACTGCTTCCATCATCGCTATCCAATTGTCATTGTCAATAGCATTGAATGGAATACCGGATTCATACACCCACTTAGCAACAAATCGCTTGACATTATGCGTCTTTTCTTTAAAAAACGCTTTATTAATATTTTGTTGCCGCATTGTTTTACCATCAGTAGCTGAAGAATTATGAGGGGTTACCACTGTCCACCTATCCAAATGGCCGCGATGCCGAGTGGGTCTTGAATCTAGCCCTTCTTCTATTTCACGAATTTCAACTTCTTCTTCATCGCCCCCAATATTAACTCCTTATCTTATCTCACTAACATGTTTCTCCTTTCTTTTCGTCCTATTCCTTACCTCTAAAATGGCTTGTCTACACTTCTCTTGATCTTCTTTACTAGACTTTGGACATTTTGCAACATTCCCCGATATATGCCCAATATGTTCCTTCATTCGGTAAACTCCACCGAAAATTTTTTTGAACACAACTTGCATTTCACTTTATCCAAGTTATTCGGATCCACTAAAGCCACATACTCCCATCCAACATCATTTGCATGTCAGTCGTATTAGATTAGCATTCATCTAACTGAAAAATATGTTCACAGAAATTTAATTTATAATAAACTTAAAACTCAAAAGCCAACAAAATATACACAGTACATGAATACAAACATCTATATCTAATTTCGTAATCAAAATAAACAAAAAAAAACTACTAAATTTTCATGAAATTTAGCTACAATTTACAAAAATAAAAAATTAAAAACAAAAACCCTAATTTCGTAATCAAAATAAACAAAAAAACTAATAAATTTTCATGAAATTTAGCTACAATTTACAAAAATAAAAAATTAAAAACAGAAACCATAATTTCGTAATCAAACTAAACAAAAAAGACTAATTTTTCATGAAATCTAGCTAAAATTTACAAAAATTAAAAATTAAAAACATTAACCCTAATTTCGAAATCAAAATAAACAAAAAAACTACTAAATTTTCATGAAATTTAGCTACAATTTACAAAAATTAAAAATTAAAAACAGATACTTACTAGCAGAAACTGTGAAGAACAACTGAACAAGAAGAGATAGTGAGAGATAGGGCCGTTGAGAGGGAAATCACAAATCGTGAGAAGGTTTTTTTTTTGTAAATATAAAGGCCCCCCAAAACGACGTCGTTTTGGGGGTTTAATAACCCTCAAAACGCCGCCGTTTGGGGGGTTATTTGTAGGGGTTTTTAGGGGCTAAATCCGGTAACGCAGCGGAAGCGGTGGAAAATCAAATTTTCCGATTTCAAAACTTTTCTCGGATTAATTAAATAAACATATTTATTTAATTATCCAATAATCAAATTATGAAATAAAATTCAAATAAATCATATTTAAGTGAATTTACCAAATTGCCCTTATATTGGTATTTTGTCCATTTTAGTCCGAAATTGATCTAATCAATTTTGAATGATTCTAAATCATTTCTAAGATGAACTTAGCATGTTCAAAACATCAAAACACCAAAATCACCAAAATCCCCAAAATCTAACTCATTGGCCGAATGCTCCCAATGGTGGGCATTTTGTGCCTTTTGTCATTTCATGCATCAAAACACATCAAGATGTAATCCAATGAACATGAAACTTTATATGCATCATATACACATCCAAATACACAACATATATGAAAAGCCCCAAATTTGGAATTGGTCATGAACCCTAATTTTTCAATTTCCTCAAATTGGACAAATTAGACCAAATTGGTTAAATCCAACACTTCAATCATCTTTCTTCCATCCAATCAAAGTATCAACACAATGAAACAACTCAAGATCAAATCTAGGTCATCTAAGAGTGGGTCAACAACTCTAGATTAGCAACAAGGTTTCCAAAACCATAAAAGAACACTTATTACTACAATAGCCATAAGCTTCCTTCATCATACATGCTTTACACTTTCACCAAAACTTCCATCATCAAAAACACAAGGAATAAAGAAAGAAATAACCTAAGAACATCATATGTTAAAGCCTAGATCCTAAGGAACATTTTCCTTTCTAATCGTAAGTTGAAGAAACTTACTAAAATCCAAGCTTTCTTTGATTTCTTCTTTCTTTCTCACAAGCTTCCTTTGTTTCCATTAATGGAGTTTTCTTTTTAAAGTGTATTAGGTTAGATACCAAATGAAATGAAAAACAATATATACTTATTTATTTTTGTGCTTGGCCGAATTTGGCCTTAAAATAAACAAGACTATTAATTTCATCTTCATTTGATTTTCATTTGATCAACTTGCATAAATATCCAAATAACACTTTATTAGATATTTAATTAAGTCAAAAAATGCAACTAAGAAAAATATAACTCTTATATTTAAGTGTTATGGCCGAATTTAATGAAAAATAAAGAAAAACAATATTTTCATTTTCAAACAATTTTGAACAAATATCTTAAGAAGTCAAAATCAATTTGACAACCTTTTCCTTTAATGTATAAGTCAACAATTGCAACTTATAATCATTTCCTAACTTTATCATTTGGTGATATATTTATATTTTAATTATATTAATCATTTAACAATTAAATAATTAAATAATTAATTAAATACAAATATATCAAATATATGTATTATATTTACTTTAAATATCTCAAATACATATATATTGATGATATATGTCAAATACCTTTATTTGACTATTTATTAATGTGTATTTAATAATATCATATATTAAATACAAACACACATTAATTAGGAAATGACGGTTCGGCCCGTTCGCATGTATTTTTCGTTTAACGATTAAACGATTTATAAATAATCATCATTATTCATAAATGTTGCTCTAGTGCTCTACGAGTATGTTTCATTATTGAGACTCTCTAGATTCAGGTATATCCGTCACGAATCCAATTTCATGTGCATAATCGATCCACCCGTAGATTATGACGATCACGGATAAACTAGCTGAATAATACAGGTCGAGGTCATTGCATACGTATAATCCCTCCGTCACAGGTATCCAGATAATCCCAGAGATATAGATGTAACGTCAAATCTCTATAGATATTATCTCGTCGACGTATCTATTAGCAATCTTTAAATAACACTCGGAACTTACTTCCGATGTATACTGTGGCCACAGATTTAACAGACTGCTAAATATATATGGACTACCTATGCTCTGTACACAGAACTGACGGATCCTATCTTGACACACACAGGATATCCTGAGGATCGATCCACACCCAACGAACAGGCGGAGGTCTGATCTAAATAGATCGGTGACGTGACTGCCATCTAAGTGTGGAGGATGTCTCATACATGCACAGTGGTGTCTCAAGTCGAAGGACCACTATGCTACTCAACCCGAGAAGATTCTTATTGACGTTGGTGTACCATCCATTAAGAATCTTCGGTGAGCCGTTCAATGTTTATCCACTATAAACACCTACAAGTCTATACGAGTCTCCATAGACTCATGGTTCATTGGGATAAACCATCGGACCAAGTCTCGATATACGACATGTACTGGTCTCAACGGATTTGACTAACCGACCCGTGTTAGCAAATCTTGACCAGGAACCATGTTTGATAATATTCATATAGTAGTGACACTTCCCAATGTCAATTACAAACTAACTTTGTAACTGTGTACTGCATTATATATTATCCGGCCTTTGTCTAATATATACATATCACTAAACCACATTTAGTTTCAATCTAATCGTAATCAGATCGAATACGTATATAAGAACAAGAGGTGCAACCATAAATAAGTAATATTATGGAATAAGGGGATGTTCGTATTCATGAATCAGACATAAATACGGTCCGGATTGGCGCTCTGAGCACCAACCCCAACAATTTCTCCCACTTGCTCTAGTGCCAATCCACGGTATCATATACACGTCTCAATGTGTATCATATGCACATGGCCCTCAAAAGCTTACCAGTACTTAAGAGGCAAGAGACAAGTCCGCTATGAAATATTGAGTTTGTCAAACAAACTCCATCGTTTCCCATAGTTAGCATCATTCATATTTTGTAGAATCTAAATAATACATTAATATGAAATGGATGTTATATCTCTATTATGCTACAGCTACTAGCCTACTACATTGTCCAAGTATTTAGGGATCAAATCCAAAAATACTATGAGGACAACCGCAAGCACAACACCAATTTAGAACTTTTAATTTATAAGGTCACTATGCAACTTCATAAGTCAATACTTTATAAGTTGCATTTAATTCCACTATAAAAGTAGAATCCTTCGTGACACTCCCACTGCATCTTTTGTGACTCTTTATGACGTAGACTGTCTAACGTCATAATTAGTCTCAAAACTAATATGACCCTAATGGTTGCAGACTATACTCTCAATGAATTAGAAACTCGTTCTTAATATCTCAAAGATCACAAAGAACGTGTTTCAAGATCCATCATATGGTTTATATGATGTCAAAATAACTCGTAACAATTACGATTAAATCAATATCTACATTCGCACATTATAAAGTATTTATTATGTCATCATCAAATGATACATAAGATTGATTAGACATTCTAATCCATATCTCTTTCGAAAAAGGAATCATCCTTTACGAAAAATGAATACTTTATATAAGACACACAATAACTGTCCAACATTTATACTAACTGTCATACAGATAGCCTAGTTATGTCTTTTATTAGATCATATCTAATGTACGAATAATAGGAGTATCTCACAAGTCTCTTGGTTTTATATTTTATATAAAAATTTATATCAAATATAACAGAGACTACTCCCACTGATTTCACGGAGTAAAGAAGACTTAGGTAAATCTTTTACCTCACAAACATCTCATTATTACTATAATAATGATAATGTCGTTAGGATATATAACACTAGAAAGTAATTTGTACGCTCCCACTAACCATTTTATCACATATGTATTCTATATACTTTGACAAGATCAGACAATCTGACGATATCAAAAATAGAGAACACATATTTCTGGAAGACTTATCCGAGTCTACAATAGGCTCTATAAGCTAGCACACTAAACTGCAATTCAGCAGAACACAACTCTAGGGCCATTCCAGAATGTACTCTTCAAACAAGGAAATCACAAATGATCTCTTATTCGAATAAGTCATCCAAAAACGTCATTTTACATTCTTTAGCTAAAATATACAGTTTATTATCAACATTAACCAATATATCTTTAATTGTTCATTTAGTGTGACTAGAGATAAGTTTTCTCAGAATCTACAATAGATTGCTGAGTATAACTTTTCTCACTGTCATACTGTAAAGGTCAAACCTTTAATAAGCTCACATTGCTTTCGCTGCGCAAACAATTAGCACATATCATGAACTAATTCATAATGAAAGCTTAATCAAGTTCAAAACTTGATAGTAGTAAGCTATGAACAATCTTAGATCTAAGGTTCAATGGTGAACTTCCAGAATCGATATCAAATATCGCTTCCATTACAAGTTATAGGATAATTTTTCTTCAATAAGAAAACAACGGAACCATTAAGTATCAAATACTCGTGAATGATTGTGTTATCCTATTGGACTTGTACGGAAGATGTATAAGGGTTGTTTCATCTTATTAATTACGTAGTTCCATTTATAATTTATCATTCTCACATTTGACTTCAATAAGTGAAGTCTTTTCTACAATAATTAACATCAGATGTTACACACCAAGTAATAAAACAATTTTATTACTTAGGATCATAGGAAAGATATTCTATTAAATAGAATACAATATTCTATTAAACAGAATAAACGATAAACTTTTACTTATACCTCCGAGGTGTAAGTAATTTCCATTATATAACTATTATATAAAAGAAAGATTGAAATCTCAAACTTTTCAAGATTCAAATTTTCTACCTATACATATCATATATGCAACTGTAGAAAATAATGGAACATTAATTAAAGAGATGAATTAGTGTTACTGGAGTATAACCCCAAGAGTATTGAAACTAATTCGGTAACATTCAATATCAAACGAACCAAATCATATAAGATTCGATTGCTCCCACTACTCAATTCCATCAAGATGGAATCGTGGAAGAACAATATTGAATATGAATCATATTCACTGAATAACCTTAGAACTAATTGCTTTAAATTCATATGTTTGATCGTATCAAAGATCTTTGAATAGTTCAAAGACATGTAATGAATTTTAAGGATCTAGTTTTTTAAAATTCCTCAGATTGAATATATTTGAACAAGTCAAAAATGTTCAATCTACGTTTCATCAGAACAGATTGAAAGTTCTTGATACTTTCAAGACTTTCAATATGTGTTCCTTCAGAAACACGTAACTAAGTTATGACAATTCATCAACTAAGTTACGAAATAAAGAAAACTACCTTAAGCAATTATTATTTATAAAACTACATACATCATATGTATCAGTTAAATAAATTTGGTGGTCCAATGACAATCATTGGTTAAACGAGATCTTAATTACTTTCCTGAATACAATATTCATTAAATGGATAAGGATGTGTGGTGTGATCTAGTATCAAACCATCCTTTACCATACGGATTGAGCATCCAATACTTAAGTGATTAAATTCATAAAGCACCGTTCTAAATTATTCACTTTACCGAATAATTTTTCTTAATGTTTATCTCTACGTCAATGACACTACTAGTTATTATAAAATATGTAACAATTGTTTATAAAGAACAAGTGACTATCCAATAGTCGCGACTTCCGATATCAAATATCAAAACAATCGTTAACCAATATTTCAAATAACTAGATGGGAGATCTGGTATCCAATACCTATAGTTGTAGTATTGTGAAAATCGATATTTTCTATACACAAATATATGCATCTCCTTTCTTTAGCTTTACCATTTGCATTCAACTATTCACAACAATTGTAAATAACTGATTAGCAAATTGTGTCAAACACATTACCTCTAAAGGTAATTAAAGCTTAGAAACTTCATTACTAGATAAACAAATACCTAATAGGGCTTTCTAAATGCCAGTCAAGAATCTCGAGACATGAACTAATTCAATTCAATTCTTACTGCATAAGAAACTATTGTCTCTAAAGTATTATATCCTAAAGGGGATATCTATCTAGATTATCTATCATGACTTAGAAACTAAGTCATTAACCATCTTTATTTTTCAAGAAAATTGGAACAACAGTTCCCGATGGTTTAGACTAATCTAATAATATCATAGTCTATTAGTATCTAGAACCTATTATAGAATAACTGCAACCAAGATTCTAGTCAGATAACATATCAAAATATGTGTGCAGTAAATAAAAGTTTAATTCTATCTACTATAGAATAAGGAAACAAACAAGCGGCAATTTCCATAATAACATACACTGCCTAAGTTATGGAATATTTTAAACTTAGCAGTGCCTCCCACTATTTTTACGTAATGCCGTAATCCCCAACGGAAATACAAGAATTCAATAATTAAATCGAATTCCATAATGGGAAGAGGACCCCATGAATATATTTCGACTCACAGCAGAGGCACGGTCTCGCCTACGTATATTCACAGGTAGACAACTAATTGTCAATCACTCACTAGTGACTCCGAGGTTCCGGTCCTGGCCGTTTCTCGTTGTCGCTGCGAAGGCAGGCCCACAAGGAGACGTACCAAGGTTAAACTCGTCAATGATAAACTCAAGTTACTTGCATAACCCTGACAGCTAGGGCACGTTCAGGATTCCGCTTTCGCTTGAATTTATCTAGTATCTAATATACATTCGGCATAAATAAATTTCTATCAGCTACATCCTCACAGCAGAGGTACGGTCTCAGATGTAGTCAACGAAAAGATATTTATAAACCGTATTGACAAGACGGACCAAGAAACAAGTATTCCAAATACTAGTTACTTTAAAACCTTATTAAGCGGGGATATTCCATTAAGTGTCATACACCCTAAATCTAATCAAATTAGATTATACAAGCATGTATAAAGTCAAGAAAACATGATTAACATTGAATAAAACAAGCTAATCATTTTATGGAGGCCTAGAATCAGACTCGCTCTGATACCATTTTGTAGGGGGTTTTAGGGGCTAAATCCGGTAACGCAGCGGAAGCGGTGGAAAATCAAATTTTCCGATTTCAAAACTTTTTCTCGGATTAATTAAATAAACATATTTATTTAATTATCCAATAATCAAATTATGAAATAAAATTCAAATAAATCATATTTAAGTGAATTTACCAAATTGCCCTTATATTGGTATTTTGTCCATTTTAGTCCGAAATTGATCTAATCAATTTTGAATGATTCTAAATCATTTCTAAGATGAACTTAGCATGTTCAAAAAATCAAAACACCAAAAGCACCAGAATCCCCAAAATCTAACTCATTGGCCGAATGCTCCCAATGGTGGGCATTTTGTGTCTTTTGTCATTTCATGCATCAAAACACATCAAGATGTAATCCAATGAACATGAAACTTTATATGCATCATATACACATCCAAATACACAACATATATGAAAAGCCCCAAATTTGGAATTGGTCATGAACCCTAATTTTTCAATTTCCTCAAATTGGACAAATTAGACCAAATTGGTTAAATCCAACACTTCAATCATCTTTCTTCCATCCAATCAAAGTCTCAACACAATGAAACAACTCAAGATCAAATCTAGGTCATCTAAGAGTGGGTCAAAAACTCTAGATTAGCAACAAGGTTTCCAAAACCATAAAAGAACACTTATTACTACAATAGCCATAAACTTCCTTCATCATACATGCTTTACACTTTCACCAAAAATTCCATCATCAAAAACACAAGGAATAAAGAAAGAAATAACCTAAGAACATCATATGTTAAAGCCTAGATCATAAGGAACATTTTCCTTTCTAATAGTAAGTTGAAGAAACTTACTAAAATCCAAGCTTTCTTTGATTTCTTCTTTCTTCTCACAAGCTTCCTTTGTTTCCATTAATGGAGTTTTCTTTTTAAATTGTATTAGGTTAGATACCAAATGAAATGAAAAACAATATATACTTATTATTTTTGTGCTTGGCCGAATTTGGCCTTAAAATAAACAAGACTATTAATTTCATCTTCATTTGATTTTCATTTGATCAACTTGCATAAATATCCAAATAACACTTTATTAGATATTTAATTAAGTCAAAAAATGCAACTAAGAAAAATATAACTCTTATATTTAAGTGTTATGGCCGAATTTAATGAAAAATAAAGAAAAAAAATATTTTCATTTTCAAATAATTTTGAACAAATATCTTAAGAAGTCAAAATCAATTTGACAACCTTTTCCTTTAATGTATAAGTCAACAATTGCAACTTATAATCATTTCCTAACTTTATCATTTGGTGATATATTTATATTTTAATTATATTAATCATTTAACAATTAAATAATTAAATAATTAATTAAATACAAATATATCAAATATATGTATTATATTTACTTTAAATATCTCAAATACATATATATTGATGATATATGTCAAATACCTTTATTTGACTATTTATTAATGTGTATTTAATAATATCATATATTAAATACAAACACACATTAATTAGGAAATGACGGTTCGGCCCGTTCGCATGTATTTTTCGTTTAACGATTAAACGATTTATAAATAATCATCATTATTCATAAATGTTGCTCTAGTGCTCTACGAGTATGTTTCATTATTGAGACTCTCTAGATTCAGGTATATCCGTCACGAAATCCAATTTCATGTGCATAATCTATCCACCCGTAGATTATGACGATCACGGATAAACTAGCTGAATCATACAGGTCGAGGTCAATGCATACGTATAATCCCTCCGTCACAGGTATCCAGATAATCCCAGAGATATAGATGTAAACGTCAAATCTCTATAGGTATTATCTCGTCGACGTATCTATTAGCAATCTTTAAATAACACTCGAAACTTACTTCCGAAGTATACTGTGGCCACAGATTTAACAGACTGCTAAATATATATGGACTACCTATGCTCTGTACACAGAACTGACGGATCCTATCTTGACACACACAGGATATCCTGAGGATCGATCCACACCCAACGAACAGGCGGAGGTCTGATCTAAATAGATCGGTGACATGACTGCCATCTAAGTGTGGAGGATGTCTCATACATCCACAGTGGTGTCTCAAGTCGAAGGACCACTATGCTACTCAACCCGAGAAGATTCTTATTGACGTTGGTGTACCATCCATTAAGAATCTTCGGTGAGCCGTTCAGTGTTTATCCACTATAAACACCTACACGTCTATACGAGTCTCCATAGACTCATGGATCATTGGGATAAACCATCGGACCAAGTCTCGATATACGACATGTACTGGTCTCAACGGATTTGACTAACCGACCCGTGTTAGCAAATCTTGACCAGGAACCATGTTTGATAATATTCATATAGCAGTGACACTTCCCAATGTCAATTACAAACTAACTTTGTAACTGTGTACTGCATTATATATTATCGGGCATTTGTCTAATATATACATATCACTAAACCACATTTAGTTTCAATCTAATCGTAATCAGATCGAATACGTATATAAGAACAAGAGGTGCAACCATAAATAAGTAATATTATGGAATAAGGGGATGTTCGTATTCATGAATCAGACATAAATACGGTCCGGATTGGTGCTCTGAGCACCAACCCCAACATTATTAACGCCCCAAAACGACGCTGTTTTGGGTGGTTATTAACGCCCCAAAATGACGATGTTTTGGCCCTCGGCCGTGTATCAGCGCCTACGCGACCGAGTAACGATGAAATCGGCGCCTAGGCACCGATTTCACTCCCAACACTAGGTCGAGCGATTTCCACCACCGATTTGGTGGAAATCACCTCGGCTGAGGGGTGATTAGGGTATACGCGCCGCCTAGGCAGCACGGTTTAGATCACTGAATTTGATGTAGGATGTGAAGATAAATTAATACGAGTCCTAAAAATGGTTTCTAACTGGTTAGAATGAAAATGGGGACTTAAAATTGATTAGGTATGTTTCCGGGCCTCGCGTCGCGACGCACGACGCCCAGAATTAGGTTTTCTGCTTCAACTAGCGTCGCGACGCTAACTCCTCCGGCGTCGCAACGCGACAACGATTACCAAATTCTGTTTTTCTTCTTTAACTTCTCCAAAACCCAACTTATTCAATCTCTAATCCATTTTAGTGTTTCCAAATTTCAAACTAATAACTCATACATCAATAATACTTCATTTTAACATACTTTATCCTTCCATTAATCAAAATCAACCTCAATCTATACATATAATCCATAATGTATATACAAACCCAAAACTCAATATCTCAAACCCAAATGTCTAATTTCCAAATCATCAACCCTTAAACACATATTCTCATCAATTTAAACTCAATATATGATATTATCATCACCAAATCATCTATTTCATCAAGAATTAAAAAAAAAACTCAAGATTTGGGTCATGGATTCTTACCTCCATTTTCTTGATTTTCTTTTAATCAAGTCTTCCATGGATGTCAAGCTTTCCTACTCTTTCCTTTTCTTTTCTTCTTCCCTCATCCTTCTTCTTCCCTCCTCCTTCTTCCCTTTTCTTTTCTTCTTCCCTTCTTCTTCTTCTTCCATCCTCATTCTTCCTCTTCTTCCCTCTCTTTTCTCTCACGGTCTTCCCTTCTTTTTCTCTTTTCCAATTCGTTTTTTAGTCTTTGTAAATAGTGAATAGTTGTCCTTTATATAGTTGACCTAATTGATACAAAGAAAGGTGTAGAAATATATAGATAAGTGGAGAAATTTGGTGTCTTTGTCATTTGGGTCCGAAAATCACTATTCATCCAGATTTTAACTCGCGTTTCTAACCTAGTTTTGGTCCGAATTTGGAAAATGTTTAACACGGAAGTTGTAGGTCTCGACCTAAGCTTTCCAACGATATAAAATTCATAAAAATCTGAGTTCCTATGAAAAAGTTATGCCCCAAATACTATATATAGTACAAAAGGACATATGGAGCAGTTTTTTCTCGGGACTTCGAGAAATTTATCGGTCGTTCCCAATGTCTTCTCATAATTGTATTTGAATCCCAACATGATTCATTTTAAATTCCTTTGTCCCATACGTAATAATATAGTCATAGGTAGTAGTAATATCTAGCGGTCGTTACAATTTTATTAGTTTTATTTCAATTCTTTTAATTTTTTATTATATTCTATTATATACACACACACACACACATAATATTTTATATTAATATATATATATATATATATATATCTATATATATATATATATATTAAAGTTTTGCGCCCTCGCATATCAAATTAAAAAAATTTATGCCCCTCGCATATCGTAAACTAATATATATATATATTACAGTTCTGGAAGATATTTTGTTTCCCCGGGTTCGGTTCCGGAAGAGATTTTGTTACACCGAGTCTGAAACCGGACCCGGGTAGACCCGGTCCGGATCCGGTTACCCGGATTTCTTTTTCTTTCTTTTTTCTTTAATTTTATTAAATTTTAATTGTATTATTTTATATTTGTATTTGTATTTTGTAAATTTTATTAGTTTTATTTCAATTCTTTTAATTTTTTATTATATTATATTATATATATAATATTTCATATTATTTTATTATAATCTAATTTATTATATTTATTTTTTTCCGGACCCGGGTCCACCCGGTCCAGACCCACGTGATCCCGTGTCCGGACCTGGGTCATTAAAATATATATATATAATAATAATACAGTTCTGCACCTTTACATGTCGTCAAATTAAAAATATATATATATTACAGTTTTGGAAGATATTTTGTTACCTCGGGTCCAGTTCCGGAAGAGATTTTGTTACCCCGGGTCCGAAACAGCCTGGATCCGGTAACCCGTATTTCTTTTTCTTTTTATTTTTTTAATTTTTTTAATTCTAATTTTATTATTATTTATTTATAATTATATTTTTATTATTTTATATTTATATCAGTAAACTAAATAATATATAATAGTTCTGCACCCTCGCATGGCATATCGTTAAATTAAAAAAAATATTTAAAAAAATATATTAAAGTTGTGCGCCCTCGCATATCAAATTAAA
This sequence comes from Zanthoxylum bungeanum, assembly GCA_019454045.1. Lineage (NCBI taxonomy): Eukaryota > Viridiplantae > Streptophyta > Magnoliopsida > Sapindales > Rutaceae > Zanthoxylum > Zanthoxylum bungeanum. Next base: position 54,851 of record SKCR01035129.1, read on the forward strand.
AATATATATATTACAGTTCCGACAACTATTTCCAAGTAGGGATGGCAAAATCCGGATCCGGACCCGCATCGTGGTCCGGAAGTGATTTCGTTACCTCAGGTCCGGTTTCGGACCTGAATAAATATTCTGAGGTTTGGACCCGGGACCCGGGTCCAGATCCGGTTACACGGATTTTTTTTTTAATTTTAATTGTATTATTTTATATTTGTATTTGTATTTTGTCAATTTTATTAGTTTTATTTCAATTCTTTTAATTTTTTATTATATTCTATTATATATATACACACACACAATATTTTATATTTTTTTATTACAATTTAATTTAATATATTTATTTTTTATTTATTTTATTCCGGACCCGCGTGATCCCGTGTTTGGACCCGTAATCATCTCGGTCTTAATTTTAATGACCCGGGTCCGGATTTTTTCCGAAAAATTCGGAACCGGGTCATTAAAAAAATAAATATATATTACAGTTTTGCGCCTTCGCATGTCGTCAAATTAAAAAAATATATATATTACAGTTTTGGAAGATATTTTGTTACCCCTCGCATATTGTCAAATTTAAATATATATATATATATATATATATATTATATATATATATATATTACAGTCATGCGCCCTCACATATTGTCTGTAACATCCCGCCTAAGCTAGGATGTTACCGGCAGGAGACAGGGTAATCCTGTCTCCATAAGCCTTTGACTCTGAAGAAAATTCGGCATGACCTCTGCTAAAAGTCAAACAACCTACAGGGCCCGACACATAACATTTCACTAAAATAATTAACTCAAACCATAATACAACTGGGCTCGGTGCTTGAAAATGTGTATCAACAAAAACTTTTACAACTATACTATACAACTTAATTACTTTACAGTCCAAACTCATACAACTTGACTCTTATACTCCCAAGACCTGGTGACTGGCTGACTACAACGCTGCTATCCGGCTCCTCAAGCTCTGGTGTCTGTGGTCGCCCGATCAGGTCAACAACCTGCAAAACTCAAAACTATAGTATAGTGAGTCATAAGACTCAATAAGTAACTATGCTCCTACCTTGATCGTCAAGCACATGCAACATCGAAATTCCATTTTATATAACATTCCTGGCTTGTCTAGGTAATCATGCATTATAATAGATCTGCCAACTATCTAGCATGTCCAAATCAGAACTACCTATTTGAATCCTATTCATTTTCGCAAACATATTCTTTGATATTGCATTCGCTTATGTGACCATACAACATTGAATCCGGTCTTTGATCATTAACATGCTATTTACTGAGTCTCAACACGAACATTATAAATACTTATTGTAAGCTCAAACTCAATTCATATATTCACATACAGCTAAATGTACTATACAGTCACATGAATCATGTTATAATCTTTTACTCATACATATTAAATCGTCATTTTTTTTTCAATCCACATGCAAGTGCAGGTACCTCTGATTCTCTTCACATTATATAAACATACCTATGCTTTCGCTGTGCTACTATGATATTCTACAATCTTATTCACATTATACCCGATAAATATATATGTCCACACATAAATATACATAAAAACATAATCCAAAATCTCATAAGACATTACTTTTACACCATATACCTATAAGTAACAATAATCATACAATGTCCTGCATATGCATCTCTACTCAAAAACCTTTTCTAGAAATTCTTTTCTGAAAACTGAAATCTAGCCGGCCACTGCCGGCCGGCGCAACGGCACAGAAAGGTGCGTCCGGCCACCTCGCATCCGGCGGTGGCCGGCGATGGTCCAGAGGACGCCAGGAACGACGGCAGGAAGTAAAATAAGGGCTCGGTTTTGAGGTTCCCGATCCCGGCTCATCGGTTCACTTCACGGCCCGAGCCACCTGCCGAATCGAAGCCCTCAGAGAGTACTACGAGTATACGGAGTAGGTTTCACCGAATGACGGCCGGTTGCACGTGAAATGAGGAAGTAATTCTCTCATGAATAGTAACTCGATGTGAACAGTAACTCCGATCGGAATTTCGATGACACCAGCGCGTTTGTATGGCCGATGGGAGTCCGATTATGGCCTCATAATTTCGGTAGGACTCTCCGTTTAGAATTTGTTATTTTAAAGTGTAACGATTTATATTCGGATATTTCTAGTAGTTCCGTAGTTTAGCGAATTAGATGAAATGAATTGGATGTGTTTTAATATGTTAAAACGATTAATATGGTAGAATCTGTGGAGAAACGGATTAGATTTGATCGATCCGATAGAATTAGCGAGTTTCCGGTAAAACGGAGTTTCTCGCGCGATTGAGCGTAGATGATCGTGATCATGATGATGATATAAATATGATATTGCGAGGGTAATTAAGTAATTCTGGATTAGTTCGAATGGTTTGAGACCCTTCCGTAGCGTTTGCGGAAACTTTTCCGCAAGTTTTGCCGCAAACACGTATAATGAGAATCTGAACCGTCTAGCTAGTTTAGAATAGTATATGAGCATATATTAGAGTAATGAAGTTTGAACGTTAGTATCAGATTTGATTGGGTTATTTCGGGAAGGTCTGAAGCTTAGTATAGAAATGTCTAAGTTCCACAAATAGCGATTCTGATCACGTTTTATGATTTGTTTTGACAGATATGAGCTGGACTAGGAGTGTCCGTGAATCCAGGTAAGTATTCTATGTGGTGATCATCTTGAGTTTGTTTGAATTGATTTCTAGGGTTTAGGTAAAACCTGAAATTGAACTTAATAATGGAATAGAAGCATGCTAGGATTCTTTAGTAATGGCATAGAGCAAGAAATAAAAAGAAAAAAAAGAAAAAAAAAAAAGGAAACTAGTGGCAAAACTATGCAAATGTGTAATTTGGTTAGAAAGTCTAGAATTTGGGAATTCTTTGTATTGAAGTGTGTACCTGTTATACATGAGACTATATGTAAGTTTATTCATGTTAGTGCCGAATTGATTAATGATGTGGATAAAGAGTTGATAATTTGGATATATATACAAATATTTACTGTGAATATTAACCTTTACTGGGAATGGGGGGTTGTAGACACTACACCCTAGGGAATGAGATTAGTGATAAATGGCAATGTTTGCAAGTATGATTGAATAAGAACATATGTGTAGCAAATATGTGATTTTGGCGTGATCATGTATATTTGATATCTTGAGGAAATTGGCTTAACTAGTATGTATGTTAATATATGAATACATATTATATGGTATGAGTTATGAATGTAGACTGAAATGACTTGATGTTGTTGAATACCGGTTATGAATAAGAAAATATGTGACATATTTATAAATGTGCATTTGTAAATAAGTAAAGAAAGTACGTGAATGTGTATGTTTGAGCATGAATTTATATGCGTGAATGAATAAGATGTGAAAGTTTATGATTATGATAATTATGTATGTTTGAACATGAATTAGCAAACGTAAATTGGGAATATAGTATATGGACATGAAAATGTATGAGCATGCATACACGAGCATGGGCATGAATAGAATGAGAAAATATGAGAATATGAAAAGTTTCATCAGAGCATACATAGAAAGCATACGCATGTATGTGAGCATTATTTTGTGAATGCATATATATATATGATTGCATAAACATAAAAAGATTGTTTTCAAAAGTAAAAAGGGATTTCTAGAGATTTCAAAAGTTCTCAGTAGTTTTCAGAAACTTTTATAAATGATGTTTCATCTTAGATATTTATTGGGATTCAGTTAATCCCGGAGTTATATGGAATTGACGGATTATGGAGTATAAGTAAGTATGGAAGCATAATGCATTGAACATACATATTGGGCAATCTTTTCTGAACTGCAGTTGGAACTGATTTTTAAGTTTAAAGTATTTAACAGTTTTAAATATTTTTCAAAACAAAAATTTTAATGGATTTTATCAGGATTGGGGTATAAACCCATCCCAGTGAGATTTTATGAACAATTATGGAATTGACGGATATCATATGGATTCGGGATTTGGGATTTGACCCATCCCAGTTGTATACTAATTGGAATTGACGGATTTAGACACATGTGCACATGTGGAGGACTAGGGGGACGCTCCTAGATCCTCAGCGCTCAGATGGTACATTCCTGGGTGGAGATGCGCCTTCGGGCGGAGATGCGCCTACGGGCGGAGATTTGGTTTTCAGAAAAAGGATTTCATATTTCAATTTCAATTTCAGTTTTCAGAAAAGAGTTTCAGAAAAGAACTTAGAAAGACAGTTTTAGAAATAAGTACAAGAAAAAGAAAGATTTTCAGAAAGATTTTCAGTTTTCAGATTCCCAGTAAACAGCTTTCAGAAACAAGATTTTAGAAATAGTTTCCAGAAACCAGAGATTCAAAGCATGATTTTAGAAAGATAAGTTTTGTTAAGAGGTTTTCAAACAAAGTTTCAGAAAGAATTTTCAGAAAGCAGTTTCTCATAAAAAGTATTTTCTAAAAGCAGGTCATGTTAGAGTAGAGTATGGTTTACAAATCATGCATATAAATCATGTATTCTAGTAATTCATCTGAGATGCACATAGTTGATGTTAATGCATGATAACATGATTCCATATATATGAGTACGTGATTGCTAATAGTATGAGAATAGAAATAGTGTTTTATATTACCGATTTGATGATATTTCAATGAAATAAGAGAAAGATAATTATATTAAGTGTCCAAACCAAACTGGCAAAGAATGAATAGGGAATTTGGAAGATAGCTGAGTAGCGCAGCAAAAGCGTGAATGGTTTTTGATGAGGCTGTTAATGATATTGAGACTTGACACGTGTATTATGGATATATGAAAATATAACTAGTAAACAGAACCTGAGATATGTGTGAGCAAACAAAAGGATTGGTAACAAGTAATAAATGGATAAGACTTAGATAGTTAGCTCAGACCTAATACTTAGTTGCGTGTATTATAAGCATAGTAAACATTTAATGAATGATGAATTGTTGATATGTTAAATAGAATGGTAAGAAAGTAACTTAGATAAGTTACCTGAGCTTAAGGTAGTAGAGTAAAAAAAAAGATAAGAAGTTAAGAAAATGAAAAGGTGTTAGGTTTGTGTGTGAGTAATGTAGTTTAATGTACTATGATTATTATACATATGAGATCTTAAGTATGTTGTGAATTAAAATGGTTCTGTTACGAATTAAAAATAAAAATATATAAGAGTTTATGTATAGGGTTTTAATGACCAATATATTATTAATGAAAAGATGATATATGTCGTACATATGATGGTATGGATTATATAAGAATGATATATGATTGTAAGATTTAGATATTGTGAAAAGTTCATGATCGATATACTTATGATTGCAATGGTTGCAAATAAATAACTAAATAAGCTAGGAAGCATGTTACGAGAAAACAGAAAGAGGTGAGTGTATGGATGCTCACATAAAAGGAATACAAGAAATGGAATATTTGCCAATTTGCTACGATACAGATAGTATGAACAGCTGGTAATATAGAGAATGTGTGCATCACTTAGAAATCCCAGGAATAATATGTAAACTGGAATTTAAACCTTGCATGTGTATGTTGCTCAAGGTAGGAGCATAGTTACTTACTGAGTCTTATGACTCACTATACTACACTGTTTAAGTTTTGCAGGTTGGCGACCTAAACTGTCGACCGTGGATTTCAGAGTTGCGGAGCAATCGGATAGCAGCGTTGCAGTCAGCCAGTCACCAAGTCTTGGGGAAGTCGAGTCTTGTGTATTTGATTATTGTTGAGACGTGCTGAGCACATATGCTTATGTTGTAAAGTTTTTGTATATACTTACTTTCGGGCACGGAGCCCTGGTTGTATTGTGTTTACATGTCTGCATTACATATTAGATGGGCCCTTAGATTGCGTTGATGTTGAGATACCGGCTTGAGGCCGAGATTTTTATGTTCATGTTGTATTTGGATGCTGGCTATAGGCCAGGTTGCATGATGTTACGCATACATTATGCCGAAAATTTTCTAGAATGAGAGGCTTATGAAGGTGGGTTTAGCCTGTCTCCTGCCGGTAACATCGCTGCTAAGGTGGGATGTTGTTACATTATATTTGTATTTGTATTATTTTATATTTATATCAGCAAACTAAAAAATATATATTAATTATGCGCCCTAGCATATCAAATAAAAGAAAAAATATGTATTACAGTTCCGACCCTATTTCCAAGTGGGGATGGCAAAATCCGAATTCGGACCAGGTCCGGATCCGGAAGAGATTTTGTTACCTCGGGTCAGGTTCCGGACCCGGGTAGACCCGGTCCGGATCGGATTACCCGGATTTTTCTTTTTTTTTTTTTATTTTTTAATTTTTTTTAAAATTTTAATTGTATTATTTATATTTATATTTTGTCAATTTTATTAGTTTTATTAGTTTTATTTCAATTCTTTTATTTTTTTATTATATTCTATTATATATATATATATAATTTTTTTTATTTTTTTATTATAATCTAATTTATTATGATTTTTTTTTCTAGACCCGCGTGACTCCGTGTCCGGACCCAGAATCACCCGGAAAAAATCTGGACCCTGGTCATTAAAATATATATATATATATATATATATATATATATATATATATATATATATATATATATATATTACACTTTGTGCCTTCTCATGTTGTTAAATTAAAAAATATATATATATTACAGTTTTGGAAGATATTTTGTTACCCTGAGTCCGGTTCTGGAAGAGATTTTGTTACCCCGGGTCCGAAACGGTCCGGATCCGGTTACCCGTATTTCTTTTTCTTTTTAATTTTTTTATTTTAATTGTATTATTTTATATTTATATTTATATTTGTATTTGTATTATTTTATATTTATATCGGCAAACTAAAAAATATATATTAGTTCTGCGCCCTCGCATGGCATATCGTTAAATTAAAAACAATATTAAAAAAATATATATATTAAAGTTGTGCGCCCTCGCATATCAAATAAAAAAAATTTAGGCCCCTCGCATATCGTCAAATTAAAAAATATATATATTACAGTCCTCAGCCCTCGCATATCGTCAAATTAAATATATATATATATATATATATATATATATATATTACAGTTCCGACGCTATTTCCAAGTAGGGATGGCAAAATCCGGATCCGGACCCGCGTCCTGGTCCGGAAGAGATTTTGTTACCTCGGGTCCGGTTCCGGACCTGAACGAATTTCTTTTTTTTTTGATTTTTTAAATTTTAATTGTATTAATTTATATTTGTATTTGTATTTTGTCAATTTTATTAGTTTTATTTCAATTCTTTTAATTTTTTATTATATTATATTATATATACACACATATAATATTTTATATTTTTTATTACAATCTAATTTATTATATTTATTTTTTATTTATTTTTTTCCGAACCCGGGCCCACCCGGTCCGGACCTTCGTGATCCCATGTTCGAACTCGGAATCACCCCGATCTTAATTTTAATGACTCGGGTCCGGATTTTTCCGAAAAATCCGGAACATAGTCATTAAAAAATATATATATATTACAGTTCTGCGCCTTCGCATGTCGTCAAATTAAAAAATATATATATTACAGTTCTTGAAGATATTTTGTTACCCTGGGTCCGGTTTCGGACCGGGTCAGTTACCCGGATTTCTTTTTCTTTTTAAATTTTTTTAATTTTTTTAAATTTTAATCGTATTATTTTATATTTATATTTGTATTTGTGTTATTTTATATTTATATCAGCAAACTAAAAAGTATATATTAGTTCTACGCCCTTGAATATCAAATAAAAGAAAAAATATATATTACAGTTCCGACCCTATTTCCAAGTAGGGATGGCAAAATCCGGATCCGAAAGAGATTTTGTTACCTCGGGTCCGGATCCGGTTACCCAAATTTCTTAATTTTTTTTAATTTTTTTAATTTGAATTGTATTATTTTATATTTGTATTTATATTTTGTCAATTTTGTTAGTTTTATTTCAATTCTTTTAATTTTTTATTATATATATATACACACACATATATAATATTTTATATTTTTTATTATAATCTAATTTATTATATTTATTTTTTTCCGGACCCGTGAGATCCCGTGTCCGAACCCGGAATCACCCGGGTCTTAATTTTAATGATCCGGGTCCGGATTTTTTCCGAAAAATCCGGACCCGGGTCATAAAAAAAAAACTATATTACAGTTCTGCGACTTCGCATGTCGTCAAATTAATATATATATATATATATATTACGGTTTTGGAAGATATTTTGTTACACCGGGTCCAGTTCCGGAAGAGATTTTGTTACCCCAGGTCCGGTTTCGGACTCGGGTAAACCCGGTTCGGATCCAGTTACTCGAATTTCTTTTTCTTTTTCATTTTTTTTTCATTTTTTTAAATTTTAATTGTATTATTTTATATTTATATTTGTATTATCTTATATTTATATGAGCAAACTAAAAAATATATATTAATTCTACACCCTTGTATGGCATATCGTTAAATTAAAAAAAATATATTACAGTTGTTCGCCCTTGCATATCAAATTAAAAAAATTTATGCCCCTCGCATATCGTCAAATTAAAAAAAATATATATTACAGTTCAGCGCATTCGCATGTTGTCAAATTAAAAAAATATATATATTATAGTTCTATAAGATATTTTGTTTCCCCAGGTCCGGTTCCGGAAGAGATTTCGTTACCCCGGTCCGGATCCGGTTACCCGGATTTCTTTTTCTTTTTATTTTTTTAATTTTTTTAAATTTTAACTGTATTATTTTATATTTGTATTTGTATTATTTTATATTTATATCAGCAAACTAAAAAATATATATTAGTTCTGCACCCTCACATATCAAATTAAAAAAAATCATGCCCCTCGCATATTGTCAAATTTAAAAAATATATATATTACAGTCCTGCGCCCTCGCATATCGTCTGTAACATCCCGTCTAAGCTAGGATGCTACCGGCAGGAGACAGGCTAATCCTGTCTCCATAAGACTCTGACTCTGACGAAAATTCGGCATGACCTCTCCTAAAAGTCATGCAACCTGGATCAAAGTCCAGCACCTCAAACAACCTACAGGGCCCGACACATAACATTTCACTAAAATAATTAACTCAAACCATAATACAACTGGGCTCCGTGCTCGAAAATGTGTATCAACAAAAACTTTTACAACTATACTATACAACTTAATTACTTTACATTCCAGACTCATACAACTTCCCTTATACTCACAAGACCTGGTGACTGGCTGACTGCAACGCTGCTACGGGCTCCTCAAGCTCTGGTGTCTATGGTCGACCGATCAGGTCAACAACCTGCAAAACTCAAAACTATAGTATAGTGAGTCATAAGACTCAGTAAGTAACTATGCTCCTACCTTGAGCGTCAAACACATGCAACATCGAAATTCCATTTTATATAACATTCCTGGCTTGTCTAGGTAATCATGCATTATAATAGATCTGTCAACTATCTAGCATCTCTAAATCAGAACTACCTATCTGATTCCTATTCATTTTCACAAACATATTCTTTGATATTGCATTCGCTTATGTGACCATACAACATTGAATCCGGTCTTTGATCATTAACATGCTATTTACTGAGTCTCAACACGAACATTATAAATACTTATTGTAAGCTCAAACTCAATTCATATATTCACATACAGCTAAATGTACTATACAGTCACATGAATCATGTTATAATCTTTTACTCATACATATTAAATCGTCATTTTTTTTCAATCCACATGCAAGTGCAGGTATCTCTTCACATTATATAAACATACCTATGCTTTCGCTGTGCTACTATGATGTTCTACAATCTCATTCACATTATACCCGATTAATACATATGTCCACACATAAATATACATCACAACATAATCCAAAATCTCATAAGACATTACTTTTACACCATATACCTATAAGTAACAATAATCATACAATGTTCGGCATATGCATCTCTACTCAAAAACCTTTTCTAGAAATTCTTTTCTGAAAACTGAAATATGGAATTCTTTTCTAAACTCTCTGAAAATCAGTGTATGGGCATCTTGTACCAAAGTATCCAACTGGTGTTCAGGGGCGGTATGTATCGCCTTCCCCCCGAATACACCTATATGGTGCCTTGAGGCGTCCCCCAGGTCACCGCATCTCCGCCTGTAGGCGCATCTCCGCCTAGGAATGTACCATCTGAGCGCTTAGGATCTAGGGGCGTTACGTATCGCCGTCTCCCTAGTCCCGAAAACCATGTGCACAGGTATTTGAATCCGTCAATTCCAAATAATGTACAACTGGGACGGGTCAAATCCCGAATCCATATGATATCCGTCTATTCCATAACTGTTCATAAAATCTCATTGGGATGGGTTTATACCCCAATCCCGATAAAATCCATTAAATCTTTCTTGAAAGCAACTTCTTGAAAACGCTTCACATTTCTCTAAAATCATTTTGAAACTTTAAGTTTAAAATCACAAAACACACATACTTGATGCTTCATGCTTTCATGATATGCCTCTACGCTTTCTCATACTTGTCCTCACACAAATATTTCTGCCTGCTCTCATCCATATGTACACATTAATGACATAAAATCTCATGCATGACATGCTTTTATGCTCATTTATGTTTCGTATATTTATGATAGCTTATATATAATATGCACACACTCACATATAGCCATTCATCAATAACTTCTTTGACTAATATTTACTGCAGGGCTAAAAACAGGTTCTGCCCTAATAGGGTCAGACTCGGACTAACTGCTCAGGGGCTGGCCGAGTCTCTGAATCAAGTTTTGCCTCAGATCCTAAGTTTTCAGAGGCTGACTATACTCCTACAGCAGGGTCTGACCTGGTCTTAAATTCTCAGAATCTGAAGATACTTGCTGGTCAAGTTCTGACTTATTAGGTTGTATATCAGGGTCTGATCTGATTTATTGAGCAGAGTCTGACCTGATCCTAACACCTTCAGGGTCTGCCAATGTTTTTTTGTTAGGGGCTGACTTCGTTTCATGAGGTCAGGGTCTGAATTACTTTATATATCAGGGTCTGACTCGATTTAAATGGTCAGGGTCTAACTACACCTCATGATAGGGGTCTGGTTTGATTTCTTAACATCGCTCTGATTTAGAGTCTGCTCAGGGTCTGCTCAGGGTCTAGTCAGAGTCTGCTCAGGGTCTGAATCATTTTTACAAATCAGAGTATGACCCGCCCATCATTGTCAAGGTCTGAAATATATATAGGTCAGGGGTAAAACCTCAAAAAGGTCAAGGTCTAAGTCCAAATCAAAAGCAAGGTTGGATCAAGGTCTGATTCAGGGTCTGGTCAGGGGATACCATATCAGGTTCTATCATTTCATGGTTACTTGTGGCTTATTCAGGGGCTGATCTAGGCAAATTTTAGAGCCGATTCAGAGGCTTATTGGAGGCTACTCTGGGGGGTCTGATCAGGGCCAAGCTAGAGGCCAATTACAAGGGTTTACTAGGGCTGTTTTGGAGCAATTTCAGAGGCTGTTCTCCGGTTCAATTTAAGACCAAATACTAGATATAAGGTCAGAAACAAAGTCTGAATTGGACCTCAAAATCAGGAAATTCTCTACCATTTCTATTCTCTCTTCTTCTCTGGCTCTATTACATACACATTACATTCTTTCATCATTTAGTGTGTAATAACTCTATTAAGTCAGGCATCTGCAACTTTTCAATGCTAATAGCAACAAACTTCCAGAATATGACAGTACACAAAAACCAGTATTTCAATTCTTCTATGAACACATCATCAATATACAATTCATCATCCACATATATTAATATAACACTTACCTGATTCTTCATACTGTTATCCTCGTCCAGGAACATGCCCATAAACGCAACCACGAATTTATTAATTCATACTACTCATTTATGATTCTTTTCTGGCTACTGCTACTGCCAATCCTACCCTTTGCTGTTTCTACATCATCTACTGCTACTACTTCTTTCATTACTACTACCATTACTAATTCTGCTTCTGCCAATTGTTACAGCTATTATCACCACTTCTACCTTTGCTACTGCTACCCTTTTTCTACAGCTACAACTGCTACTAACTCTATTTCTTTCTACACTATAGCCGTATGTATATATACATATCATCACTACATTGCAGATTTTTAAAAATCCCTAATTTCTAGGGTTCGTAACATAATTTTCCCCAAATTCCTAATTATTTAATCCAATTAATTTCTTTCAAATTCATAATTTTCCGAAAAATCCGGACCCGGGTCATTAAAATATATATATATGTTACAGTTTTGCGCCTTCGCATGTCGTTCGGAACGAAGCATGCCTTATAAGAACAAGAAGCATGTAATATGTTTGGGATATAACGAAATAACAGAATAAGCAAGTAAGTTCTAAGATATCGAGTAGCGCAGCAGTAGCGTGATAGATGTTTGTTATTGTAGATGCTAAATAGAATTTAAAGTATGTGTATGATCAGATAAAAAGTTGAGTTTAAGAGTAATGTGTTTCTGAAATAGATATGAATTGTGCAGTTCATTCAGTATTTATAAATGCTTGCATGGTTACTTACTGAGTCTTATGACTCACACTTTATCAGTTTGTAGTTTTGCAGGTCAGTAACAGTCTTGATATGCCAGAGGGATTTTGATGAAGACTTTGAAGACAGTGGATTGATGAGTGGTATTTATATCACTATTTCCCACTCATTTAACCTAATATTTTGTATAGTTTCTCGGGTTTGATGAACGTTTTGATATATTTTAGTTTATTTTGCAGATAAAATAATATTGGGTCTTAATGAAATCATTTAGGATGAAATATGGGTCAAATAAAGGCAATTATTGGACTTGATATTTTAATTTTGGAGATTGGAAACTTGAAAGGGCGTTTTGACGAAGTGCAGTTTTGGAAATTCCAGTTTTGTGCATCTGTCGTATTTTGGGCATAACTTTTTACTCAGATATCGGATTGAGCTGATTCAAGTGCCAGATTAAATAAGACTCAAAGTTCTACAACTTTGAAAGAGAAAATATTTTCGAATTCGGATGATTTCATGACCGAAATTGATGAACCATCCAGAAGTGTGTGGAGTGTAATTATTAAAAGTCATTATCAATCATTTTCAAAGCAAAATATTAATTAATTAATAATTAATAAAAATTATCAAATCAACACCAAACAAGATAAGCAATTAGTGGAGCAATTATGGATTTGGTGTAGTAATTAGTGGAGAAATTAATAATGGATTTGGTGGAGAATTTGATGGATGATTTGATGGTGGCAAAATTTTGCCTATAAATACCAAGCCATTTCATTTGTAAATTTCATACTTTCTTCTTTGAAATTCTTAATGAATAAATAAGAAGATTGTATCTAGTTTGTTTATTTTTAGTTTTCAGTAATTAATTTTCAGTTTCGCACTTTCTTTTATTTACTTTTCAGTTTTTACTTTCCGCAATTTACTTTTACGCACAGTACTTTTCTTTCTTTAATTTTTCAGTTTTACTTTTCAGTAATGAGGAGGTAACTTCCCCAGCTAGGGTGAAAGGTAATTCTTTTACTGTTACTATTTAGATTAATCTCCCTTAAAAATAATATATTCACTATTTAAAATATTGACTTAAAAAGGATACCGCCAGATTGGTCGGTTGGCAATTTAATTTTGGTTCCGCCTTTATGGCTGGTTGGACTTAATTTGACTTAATCAGGATACCGCCTATATGGTCGGTTGGTATTATTATCACAAGTTTATATATTATTTTATGGGAGATATCTAAATTAGTAGTAGTAAAAGTAATTCCTTTTACCTTAGCATTTTATTTTATTTTACTTTTCAGTTTTACTTTATGTCTTTTACTTTTCAGTATTTTTACTTTATGTCTTTTACTTTTAAGTTGTTACTAGCCATAGTTATGTGTTAGTTATCTGGGGTTGTGATGAATTCTAATATCACCGGTTTATAAGGGGTTATTTTATAGTTTGGGTAATTTAAAGGTTTACTTATTAAATCTTAAGCTTAATGCTTCTTGTTGTCTGATCACCAATAAGATTGATGTGGTAAATCTAAAATGAACTAGACATAGGGATTTTAGGTTTCAGCCTTAGATTTAATAGCCCACGATCTTCCTTGAGGATAGATAACCCTTTAATAGATTTCCTTACAGGATAGGAATATACCTGTCGGGCGGGGGTAATCATAATTGGAACTTAAACTTAATGAATCCAGATAATTTGGTTGACATAGACATATGGTTCAATTGGGTTAAACTGGGTATTTGCGTCTGACCATCGACAGAGGCTTTTGCATAATTTAGTGTTCCAGGTTAGTAAACTGATTTATTGCACAAACATAAAATAACTACTTCATCTTTTAAAAGATATTAGAATGATTCACAACCCTAAATCTTTGTGTCTTTTGTTATTTTCCTTAGTATTTTCTTTTGTCTTTTATTTATTTATTTATTTTGTAAAACCATTTTCAACCATTCAAACAATCATTCTCTTCTCCATTTAATTAGATATTTGTAAATAAATAGATTCAATAATTAATAACAACAGTAGGAATTAAGTCCTCGTGGGATCGATATTTTTATACTACTTGAATGATACGTGCGCTTGCGTTATACGTGTGTGTTTACGCCGGTCAAGTTTTTGGCGCCGTTGCCGGGGACTTATATTTCTTGAGTTGTTAATTTTGAAGCTATCCAATTTACTTGTATCTAATTTTCTTTATCTTTATTTGTAATTTTTATTTCTTTCTTTTTCAGGTGATTGAAAAATGGAACACTACTGGGAGATTGAAAGATTACGAGCTTTACAAGAAGATACACCCCACATCTGGGAGCATTAGTCCGGTTTTCTGAGGCCTGTTGTCCAGCCCAACAATTATCAATGGATGCCAGAACCAAACAATTCTACATTTGCTCAACAGAACGAAATGGGAAGATGTGTAATATGTGATAGTAACCACCCGAGCGATCAATGTATATACCTTTCAGAGTGGCAGAATTTTCAGAATCATTCAAAGTATGAAAAACCATCACCTTTTCCATCTTATCCACCATCCATATGCGATTTTCATCAACAACCAGAACCATCAGAGGAAGATCAGTTGTTAAACATGCTCAAAGATATGTTCGAGAAACAAAAGTTGGATGAAATACTTGAAACAAGCCAGAAACAATTTGAAAGTATTCAGAGACAATCAGAATTCATTCAGAGGATGACAGATCAAATGAGACAATTCACAGAAAACCAGGACGACATACCTCAAGAACCAGTTCCAGATGACACTGATGAAGCCTTCAAGTACCAATCATTTCACAATGACACTTCAACAAATGAGGAGGTTGAGCAGTATCAACAACCAGAGGTATCAGTTCAGGAGCCCGAACCGGCAAAGTCTCAATTTGACTTTTATTATTCAGACTCTGACGAGGATGAAGCTAATCTATTTATACCAACTGCACCAACAACGGAGGATCAAACTTTCAATCCTCAAAATGAAGATCTTGGAGCATGTTTTACCATGATGTTTGATGAAGATCTAACTGAACCATCCATTCCAGTCATATCAGAGGATGAAAACCTAATGTCAGAAACATCATTACATCCTCAGGTTGACAATTTTGAAGCATGTATTTCACAGATGACGGATGAAGAATTAAATACAAAAATTTTAAAATTCATCTGTGAAGAAAAGGTGGAGCAAGAAGCAGAGCAAATGGAGGAGCAAATGTCTGACCTTAATAAAGATCCAGAACATTCAGGAGAAACATCGCTGTTTTGGGGAGTACAAATCAAAGAAATCACCCAGAAGCTTGACAGAATGGAACTTCCATTCCAAGTCAAGCACCATATAAGACCTCCTGATTTTCTTTCTTTCTTTGCAGGAACCACTGGAACAACAAGGAGCAAAAAGGTGGCACGAGCACTGAATGGGACAAAACTATTTTTGCCACCTTACCGTTGGAAGAGACCCTTCAAAAGCAACGCTCACGGGATTGTTTTTGATCGGACATCTAAAACGACATTGAAACCTCCTTAACAGATGAATTTTAGTCACGTCTGGCTGAAGACGAAAAATTTAGCGCTAGCAGGGAGGCAACCCATGCAATTTGTGTATATATTGTGATTTTGTGTGATTTAATTTTGTGTGTTTAGTTTTTGCAGATTAAGATGGAAGAAGCTCTCGCAAATCTTCGCAAGCAATTTCCGTCTCTCCCTCAAAAATCTCTGATGAAAGTCTACAAAGCTCGCTTGGAACGGATGAGGTTATTGACAATCCATGGAATTCCTAATGATATTCGTTGGGTAATTGAAGCACGAGTCCGATTGGCAGGTGAGTCTTCTGACTCTTTTATTTCACATCTGCCTGGTTTTGGAAGAAGCACCTATGCAAAGAAACGTAGAGCTAAGCAAATGGGTGTTTGTTTCAAATGTGCACGATTTAATTGAAACACTCGTTGTCGTTCTTTAGGAATGGTGTCTGATAATCGCGAAGACAAAATTAAATTCATTAGGGATGGCTTGAGTAAAGAGTCTGTAGATGAAATATCTTCAACTCTTGAGACGCATCCCAGTGGATATGTTCACATAGCCATTCGCAAATTACATACACAATTCCAAAAAGAAAGACAACAATTAAGTCTCGGGAATCTGACTCAAAAAGACCATGTTTGCCAATTTATAAGAAAATTGGATGGGAAGCTTGTCCCTGACGCATAGACGTCAATCAAGCCGTTACTTTTCTTGTAAATATTATATCTCTTTGTCTTTTCTTAATAATTGTGATTTGTTTTGTTGTTTTCTTTTATTTTCTCCGACAGGATCCAGACCTTTTTGACTATCACGATATTATTTCGCTACTAATCGTCCTCTGGAAGATACTTGTGCTATTTTTACTCACCCTTTTCAGGTACTATAAATTCAGCCCGTCATTGCACTTTTGAAGGAATCCAGAGTTGAGAAAGAAATACATAAAAATGGAAGCCACTTCAAGAAGACGAGTTGAAAATATCTGTGTATTTTGCGGTACTAGTGTTGGAACTAAGCCACAATACATAGAAGCAGCACATGAATTGGGTCGAGTCTTAGCTGCAAGGAATATGAACTTAATATATGGCGGATGCAATCTTGGACTAATGGGGATCGTTTCAAAGGCTGTACAGGAAGGAGGCAGTCATGTTTTGGGAATCATCCCAAAACCCTTGGCAGAGGCAAATCTTATTGGATCATCAAACGGAGAGGAACTGATCGTGCCAGGTATGTCTGAACGATTGGTAGAAATGATTAACCGTGCTGATGCTTTTATTGCTTTGCCAGGTGGCTTGGGCACATTGGAGGAAATTTTTATTGTACTATCTTAGGCGAACCTGAACATACACCAGAAACCACTGGGACTGTTTAATGTTGATGGATTTTATGATTTTCTTTGTGTGTTTCTTGATGATGCTCGGAGAAATGGGTTCGTGTCAAAACCTATGAAAGAACTCCTCTTCACTACCAGAACTGCTCCGGATCTAATAGACCAACTCATAGCCTATGAACCACAAGTTGACCCTATCCTTTCAAAGATAAATTGGTCCGAGGACGATCGTGGTAAGAGGCGTCGGATTAATCTGGATCTTAACCTTTAATTTCCTGTAGATTTTCAGCTAACCAGGTACAACCTTCTTAACTCTCATTTTACTGTTTAAGACATTGGGGACAATGTCTCATTTAGGTTTGGGGGAGGAAATTAGTTGATTAGTACCTTGTTTTTAGTTTGTATGTTGTTTTTATTTTTAGTCCAAAATTTTTCGAAAAATACAAAAAAATTGAAAAATTTTCAAAAATTACAACAATTTTTTGTGTTTTTGTGTTTTTATTTTGACTAAAAAAGTGAAATTGGTAAGAGATAGCTGAGTAAGGAGTTTCCATTCCTGAGACGTATCTCAAACCTATTTCGAAACAAGTTCATTTTTGTTTATTTCATTTTGAATTATTTAATTTGTGAATTCTCCTTAAAACAGACTAAAATGGATCTTCATATGTTCAGTTAGCAGATATTATCAACATATATAGTAACATACGGACATAAGCTAAAATTGAAAAGTTTGTAATATTCAGTACTCTAGTTTAATTGGAGGAAACATCTCAAAAAGCAGTGGAGTAAAAAAAAAAAAAAAAAAAAAAAAACGTCTGAGATCCGAGTTATTAAGTCTGTAAGGGTGTTTTAACATCTAGTGCCCTAAAACCAACTGGTTTGGGAGTCATTGGCCCAAAGCTCGCTACATGGATCGAAGATGCTGCAAAAATATATATATCTGAAGTCTGGGTAATTAAGTCCGTAGGGGTGTCTTAACACCTGGTGCCCTAAAGCCAACTGGTTTGGGAGCCACCGACCCAACACTCGTTACATAGATGGAAGATATTGTATATAAATAAAAAATAGAGAAAAAATCAAAGAAAAAAATCAGAAAAATGAGAAAAATTATTCCATTGCTCCAAAAAGGTGTGAAATCTGATAGAACTTTAGGACAAAAATATTACTCTCTTATCAACTGCACTTATGACTGTTGTGGGAAAAAATGAGTTGATTAATATTTTGTTGGCTGTGTATATGAAGAATGGTAAAAATAATCGGAGAATTTACTTATTCGGTAATTTAAAATAAAACAAAACAACTAGTAACTTGGAATAGAAGTTTCACCTGATTAGTCACTAACATCTTTATTCTCTTTTCTCTTGTCTTTTTGCTTTTGTGTACATTAGTTTTAACTAACTTTTTTACTTTTGTAAAAATGTTTGTGGGTATCATTGCTGTAAGCCCTCACGAGACTACAACTCGTCCACTAGGGACACCTAGGGGTTTAAAGGCTTGTTGCATACGCTAAATGCAATCGTGATCCCTACGAAAGTGGCTTAGTTAAATTATTTATGTTATTTTACTCTATGTTTTGCTCGAGGACTAGCAAAATGTTAGGTTTGGGTGTGTGATGAGTGGTATTTATATCACTATTTCCCACTCATTTAACCTAATATTTTGTATAGTTTCTCGGGTTTGATGAACGTTTTGATATATTTTAGTTTATTTTGCAGATAAAATAATATTGGGTCTTAATGAAATCATTTAGGATGAAATATGGGTCAAATAAAGGCAATTATTGGACTTGATATTTTAATTTTGGAGATTGGAAACTTGAAAGGGCGTTTTGACGAAGTGCAGTTTTGGAAATTCCAGTTTTGTGCATCTGTCGTATTTTGGGCATAACTTTTACTCAGATATCGGATTGAGCTGATTCAAGTGCCAGATTAAATAAGACTCAAAGTTCTACAACTTTGAAAGAGAAAATATTTTCGAATTCGGATGATTTCATGACCGAAATTGATGAACCATCCAGAAGTGTGTGGAGTGTAATTATTAAAAGTCATTATCAATCATTTTCAAAGCAAAATATTAATTAATTAATAATTAATAAAAATTATCAAATCAACACCAAACAAGATAAGCAATTAGTGGAGCAATTATGGATTTGGTGTAGTAATTAGTGGAGAAATTAATAATGGATTTGGTGGAGAATTTGATGGATGATTTGATGGTGGCAAAATTTTGCCTATAAATACCAAGCCATTTCATTTGTAAATTTCATACTTTCTTCTTTGAAATTCTTAATGAATAAATAAGAAGATTGTATCTAGTTTGTTTATTTTTAGTTTTCAGTAATTAATTTTCAGTTTCGCACTTTCTTTTATTTACTTTCAGTTTTTACTTTCCGCAATTTACTTTTACGCACAGTACTTTTCTTTCTTTAATTTTTCAGTTTTACTTTTCAGTAATGAGGAGGTAACTTCCCCAGCTAGGGTGAAAGGTAATTCTTTTACTGTTACTATTTAGATTAATCTCCCTTAAAAATAATATATTCACTATTTAAAATATTGACTTAAAAAGGATACCGCCAGATTGGTCGGTTGGCAATTTAATTTTGGTTCCGCCTTTATGGCTGGTTGGACTTAATTTGACTTAATCAGGATACCGCCTATATGGTCGGTTGGTATTATTATCACAAGTTTATATATTATTTTATGGGAGATATCTAAATTAGTAGTAGTAAAAGTAATTCCTTTTACCTTAGCATTTTATTTTATTTTACTTTTCAGTTTTACTTTATGTCTTTTACTTTTCAGTATTTTTACTTTATGTCTTTTACTTTTAAGTTGTTACTAGCCATAGTTATGTGTTAGTTATCTGGGGTTGTGATGAATTCTAATATCACCGGTTTATAAGGGGTTATTTTATAGTTTGGGTAATTTAAAGGTTTACTTATTAAATCTTAAGCTTAATGCTTCTTGTTGTCTGATCACCAATAAGATTGATGTGGTAAATCTAAAATGAACTAGACATAGGGATTTTAGGTTTCAGCCTTAGATTTAATAGCCCACGATCTTCCTTGAGGATAGATAACCCTTTAATAGATTTCCTTACAGGATAGGAATATACCTGTCGGGCGGGGGTAATCATAATTGGAACTTAAACTTAATGAATCCAGATAATTTGGTTGACATAGACATATGGTTCAATTGGGTTAAACTGGGTATTTGCGTCTGACCATCGACAGAGGCTTTTGCATAATTAGTGTTCCAGGTTAGTAAACTGATTTATTGCACAAACATAAAATAACTACTTCATCTTTTAAAAGATATTAGAATGATTCACAACCCTAAATCTTTGTGTCTTTTGTTATTTTCCTTAGTATTTTCTTTTGTCTTTTATTTATTTATTTATTTTGTAAAACCATTTTCAACCATTCAAACAATCATTCTCTTCTCCATTTAATTAGATATTTGTAAATAAATAGATTCAATAATTAATAACAACAGTAGGAGTTAAGTCCTCGTGGGATCGATATTTTTATACTACTTGAATGATACGTGCGCTTGCGTTATACGTGTGTGTTTACGCCGGTCATGGATCGCCCCAATTGCAGTCAAGAGAGAGTTTTGAGTCCTGAGTCAAGTTATGGGTCCTCACGGCCCTAGTCTTTGTATTTGCATTTGTATTTCATATGTATAAGTTATGTAATAGCATAGCTCTATTTTGAGTTCTGGCCGGAGGCCAAGCATTTACTTTTGTTCATTGAGTTACCGGCCTGAGGCCGAGATTGTTGTGTTCTTGTTGTATATGGATGCTGGCTACAGGCCAGGTTGCATGATGTTACGAATACATCATGCCGAAATTTCATTAGAATCAGAGACTTATGGAGACGGGTTTAGCCTGTCTCCTTCCGGTAGCATCCTGGCCTAGGCGGGATGTTACATCTAACTCGTGGTTTCCTTGATCTTCTTGTCTCTAACCTCTGTTGGCTACTTAATCTTTCTCTTTTACTTTTTCCTAAGTCCTCGTTCTATAATAATTCTACTGAGTACTTTTGACTGTTATCCTTCTGTTCTTTCGCTATACCTTATACTATTTATCTCTAAGATTTCTTCCTTCTAGTCCTTCACTTATGCTCATTGATTCCTTAACTTGAGTAAATTCTTAATGACCAATACCTTGGCTTTTACCGAAGATTCTAATATTTTATACCTATACTTGATATTTCTCTATTTCCACTTGTGCGACTTAATATTAACTTTATTTCTCATTACTTGACTATCAACTCCCTATATTTCCTTTACAGCTCTTGGCAGTTTTTTTTTAAAAGCTTCTCTTCTTCAACAACCGCTTTACATTAACTTATTTTGTCGTCCCTGTACTATGATACAAACCTACCAAACCACCCATAACCCGCGGTTAAACCATCCCAAACCCGTAGTGGTTTGGTCTCCTTAAGCTAGGGCTGGGTACCTTACGCAATTCCTCTCTAACTCTTTCTTATTATTCTTTTCATCCTACCTTTATTTACTTGAAGGATACATGCTCTTATTCGTCCTTGATTATCCTTAACATTGTCATTTACATTCTTATCCTATACTTATGTATTATTTTTTCTCTTGTTACTTTATCCAATATTTCCTCTTAGCATCTATTACTTGGACTATCTTTTCTTTTCTTATTATCACTACTTTTGTACTTGCTCCTGAAGTATCTCAAGGTTACACTTCCGTCCCATTTATTATTGGTATCGTTCGAGGGTTGGGAGGGTGGGGGCTAATCTCAAACTCTCGATGTTTTGATGATATACGTCCTTACCTAGAGTTTTTGTGTATACCTATCTGATGTCTTTTCCTACATTGGGCTTTACAACCAAAACCTCTACCTTTTTCTAACTTTACTCCCGGTTATTTATCAAGTACTCACTTTAAATCTTATACTAGTCTCTAGAAGTACCCTCTGTCATATTCCTTATATTATCTTCTTATTCTTTCTATCGCTTAATTTCTCGCAGATACTAAGTTCTTCCTTTAGGTACCTCTTTAATCCTTTCTATTATCTTTTCTTAGGAACTTATGCTACTACAAAAGTTCCTTCCCAGTCCTAGTCTTTCGTCTCCTTATTCTTTGGCCAATACACTTCATTCTTCCTAAAATCCTTCTTTTCTTAATACCATGAGGTTCTTTATAAGTTACTCATTATATCCCTACGAATCCTTCTCATCATAGTGTTAAACCTTCTCTTTTTTTTTTTGCAAGTTCCTAGTCCATGATTCTTTAGATTCATTATCTAGTTATCGATCCATCTCGTGATTTTTTTGATCTTTTAATTGTTCTCATTTGCAAGTTCTTTCCTTTAATAAGTTCTAGGGTCCTACAACCATCCTTGATTCAATTACTTCCTTGATATTCCTTATAATCCTCATATTATCTACATATTCTGTTTCCTTACCATACTTTTTACTATTAAGACTATTAG
Organism: Zanthoxylum bungeanum; assembly: GCA_019454045.1. Classification (NCBI taxonomy): domain Eukaryota; kingdom Viridiplantae; phylum Streptophyta; class Magnoliopsida; order Sapindales; family Rutaceae; genus Zanthoxylum; species Zanthoxylum bungeanum. Next base: position 77,684 of record SKCR01035129.1, read on the forward strand.
TGAGTCATTTTTCTATTTGTTCCTTAAATTTCAATCTTCTGTTCTTGTTATAAAACTTGATTTGATCACTTTGTCCTATTGTCCATACTGTTACTCTTATTACTTCCTTAAATACTTCCAATCTTATAGATTTATTCTTATACTTATCCTTATGCTTTCTTACGAATCCTTACTAGCTCAGCTTATCTGTGATTTCTACGATGTCTGACTTTCTTGTGGTCCTTTGCTGGTCTAACAATCCTTACTCTGACTTCCTTAATCTGTGAACTATCTTAAGTGTTTCCTTCTTTATAACCTCAAAACTTCTTTGATCTTCCTCCTAGGTGGATGTTCTCGTCAAAGTCCTCTTTATTTCTTAAAAATAGAACCTCATTGGGATTTCCTCACGGTCGTATATACCAATTGGAGCTAGTCACATTTCACTAGTCCTTTTCTTTATGCCTCGGAAAATTTCATTATCCTTATTCTAGTATTTTATGTCCTGATGGATTCTATTGCTCATGTAGGATAGGTATGAGATAGACTCTATCAAGATAACTTCTTTAACTGGTATCTCGAAGGAGTGAAAATATGGGCAGGTAAAAGTCCTATCAGTTGGATCTCTTGACTATGGGGAGCTATCTGTTATTCTAATCGTCATTTCATCTTGTTTGTCTATAAATTGAGTTTTGAAGGACCTAAAGTCTCTCTTTCTCTATTGACATTTTGTGTCCATTAGAAAGTTCCTTGATCGTCCTTGATTTTTTTTCTTCTTCTATATTATAGCGGTCTTTGGTTAGTCATAGGATTTGCTACCTATACGAAATAGTTTTAAGGATATTGAATCAACTTAGAGGAATTATTCTAAGTAATAAGGGTATCTTACTTAATGAAAGAACATTTTCTTTAATCTGTTCACCTTCTATTATGTTCTATTTTTACTATGCTTATCTTTTACTGCTAGTCTTGATATTATCCTTTATTGCTTAACTTCATGTCTCTAGTTCATATCACTACAGTTTCCATCATTCCTTATCTGTCTTTATTTCTCTATCTCTATTTGCCTCTGTATCTTACTTCTGCCTCCCAAATCCATACTCTCTATCCTTACTGTAAATTTCGGCTATGGCACTCTACTTACGCTTCATACTGCTGCTTTTGTCACTTCTAACTCTTTTTATCCTCATGGGTCTATTCTTGTATACTCTCATGGATTTTTATTGACTTCGGGCTGATCTGCCTTCCAAGTTCCTAAGTAAACTCTTATCCGGTCTTTTACGGTCATCTATGCCTATGAGGTAGGTTTTACTAGGGCAACTCTCTGATCTGGTGTCACTGAAGAGTTTGAAGACTGGATAGTTTAAGATTTTTATCTCTATCGGGTTGCTAGGAGTAAGGTAACAAGCCATTCTTGCTTCGTTCTTAAGGATCTGGGTTGGAGTTTGGGTTTCTGGAGGTGTTTAAATCATTATTTGATATCTAGGTTCATTAGGACTCTCAATACTAATCTAGGTTTCTTAATTTTATTGTCTCTCTGGCTATTCCTCGTTACTCGGGGAAATTCGTCCTCTTATAAGAAGATTTCGAAGATTATTGGATTTTCTTATAAGGATCTCTTGAGTAAGACTGGAATCTTAAGTCTGCTGGGCAACCCTAATACTTGTTAAGGCCTTCATTACTCTCTATTACTGCTATAGGTTCTGGTATCTTGCTTATTGTTCTGGTTCTATTTCCCTTGTCTTATCTTACTTATCTTCTAGCTTCATTTTGTTTTTCTTTCTACTCCTTTTGGTGGCTATCTTTAAGCTTTTCTATTTCATTCTATCTCTATACATCTCTGTCTCTAATTGGTTCAAACTTCTATGTATCTTTTCTTTGGGATTTCTCTTTTGCTCTCTCAGATATCTCTCTTGGGACTTATTATCTTGTTTCTTATCTTATACTGAATTTCGGGAAATAATCTAAGATAATCCTTAACTAAAATGAGGAAGAATAATTCAAATGGCTGGGTGACCGGTGCATTCACACACGTATAACGCAAGCGCACGTATCATTCAAGTAGTATAAAAATATCGATCCCACGAGGACTTAATTCCTACTGTTGTTATTAATTATTGATACTATTTATTTACAGGTATCTAATTGAGGGAGAATATATTGATTGTTTGATTGGTTTGTTGAATGTGGTTTTTCCTTAATTAAAATAAATAAAATAAACAAAAGAAAATACTAAAGAAAATAACAAAAGACTCAAAAATCTAGGGTTGTGTTTCCACACAATATTATTAAAAAGATGAATTGATTCTCTTATATATGTGTAATAAATTAGTTTGCTAACCTGGAACACGATCATATGCAAAAGCCTCTTCTGATGGTTAGACGCAAATATCCAGTATAACCCAATTGAACCATATGTCTATGCCAACCAAATTACCTGGATTCATTAAGGTCAAGTCCCAATTGTGGCTACTCATGCCCGACAGGTATATTCCTATCCTGTAAGGAAATCTATTAAAGGGTTATCTATCCTCAAGGAAGATCGTGAGCTATTGAATATAAGGCTGTAACCTAAAATCTCTATGTCTAGTTCATTTTAAGTTTACCACATCAATCTTATTAGTGATCAGACAACAAGAAGCATTAAGCTTAAGACTCAATAAACAAACTAAAGAATTACCCATAAAAAGAAAATCAATTATTAAGTGTGGATATTGTGTTTCATCACTTCCCTATAATAAAAATAAAATGATGGGGATTGGGGGATCCACCTTTACTATTCCTAATTTAGAAATCTCATTTATTATAATATAGAATTTATCCGTGATATTACCAACCGACCATATAGGTGGTATCCTCATCAAGTCAGATTTTAATTAAGTCCAACCAGCCATAAAGGGTATCATTATTTGTCCATAAACCAGCCATATAGGCGGTAATTATCTGTCACCTAAAGACCAGCCATATAGGCGGTGTTACTTTATGTCAAATAAATAAAACCAGCCATTAAGGCGGTAATCCTTTTAGTTTGAATTATAATGTTCATATTATAATTAAAGGAGATTAATCTAAATTAAAATAATAAAAGTTTCACCCTTCCTCCAGCGGAAATCTAACTACTAAAGATAAAAGAAAAGAGAATAAAAAGAAACTACTACTATTACTGAAAATAAAAATGCATAAATTAAATTACTAAAAATAAACACACAAGATTTAATCCTTAAATTCCTTACAAAAACCTAACGAAAGCATGGGAATTACAAATGAAATGGCTTGGTATTTATAGGAAAATCTAAAAGCTTCCACCAATTTCTCCACTGATTGCTCCACCGATTGCTCCACGAATTGCACCACCAAACACTCCACCAAACATGGCACAAGACACTCCACAAAACACTCCACCAAACATGGCATCAAATATGGCACCAAACATGGCATCAAACAAGCATGTTTGGTGGAAGTTTGACAATTTTTATTTTTATTTTTTATTTTATTTTATATTTTGAAAATGACTATAGTAATTACTCAAAATATACTGGATTGTTCATCAATTTCGGCCTTCCAAACTTCAGAATTCGAAAATATTTAAATCTTCAAATTTGTAGATCTTTGAGTCTTATTTAATCTGCAACTTGAATCAGCTCAATCGGATATTGGATGAAAAAGTTATGGCCAAAATATGAAACTTGCGTAAAATTGGATATTGAATCAACTTAGAGGAATTCTTCTAAGTAATAAGGGTATCTTACTTAATGAAAGAACCTTTTCTTTAATCTGTTCACCTTCTATTATGTTCTATTTTTACTATGCTTATCTTTTACTGCTAGTCTTGATATTATCCTTTATTGCTTAACTTCATGTCTCTAGTTCATATCACTACAGGTTCCATCATTCCTTATCTGTCTTTATTTCTTTATCTCTATTTGCCTCTGTATCTTACTTCTGCCTCCCAAATCCATACTCTCTATCCTTACTGTAAATTTCGGCTATGGCACTCTACTTACGCTTCATATTGCTACTTTTGTCACTTCTAACTCTTTTTATCCTCATGGGTCTATTCTTGTATACTCTCATGGATTTTTATTGACTTCGGGCTGATCTGCCTTCCAAGTTCCTAAGTAAACTCTTATCCGGTCTTTTACGGTCATCTATGCCTATGAGGTAGGTTTTACTAGGGCAACTCTCTGATCTGGTGTCACTGAAGAGTTTGAAGACTGGATAGTTTAAGATTTTTATCTCTATCGGGTTGCTATGAGTAAGGTAACAAGCCATTCTTGCTTCGTTCTTAAGGATCTGGGTCGGAGTTTGGGTTTCTGGAGGTGTTTAAATCATCATTTGATATCTAGGTTCATTAGGACTCTCAATACTAATCTAGGTTTCTTAATTTTATTGTCTCTCTGGCTATTCCTCGTTACTCGGGGAAATTCGTCCTCTTATAAGAAGATTTCGAAGATTATTGGATTTTCTTATAAGGATCTCTTGAGTAAGACTGGAATCTTAAGTCTGCTGGGCAACCCTAATACTTGTTAAGGCCTTCATTACTCTCTATTACTGCTATAGGTTCTGGTATCTTGCTTACTGTTCTGGTTCTATTTCCCTTGTCTTATCTTACTTATCTTCTAGCTTCATTTTGTTTTTCTTTCTACTCCTTTTGGTGGCTATCTTTAAGCTTTTCTATTTCATTCTATCTCTATACATCTCTGTCTCTAATTGGTTCAAACTTCTATGTATCTTTTCTTTGGGATTTCTCTTTTGCTCTCTCGGATATCTCTCTTGGGACTTATTATCTTGTTTCTTATCTTATTCTGAATTTCGGGAAATAATCTAAGATAATCTTTAACTAAAATGAGGAAGAATAATTCAAATGGTTGGGTGACCGGTGCATTCACACACGTATAACGCAAGCGCACGTATCATTCAAGTAGTATAAAAATATCGATCCCACGAGGACTTAATTCCTACTGTTGTTATTAATTATTGATACTATTTATTTACAGGTATCTAATTGAGGGAGAATATATTGATTGTTTGATTGGTTGGTTGAATGTGGTTTTTCCTTAATTAAAATAAATAAAATAAACAAAAGAAAATACTAAAGAAAATAACAAAAGACTCAAAAATCTAGGGTTGTGTTTCCACACAATATTATTAAAAAGATGAATTGATTCTCTTATATATGTGTAATAAATTAGTTTGCTAACCTGGAACACGATCATATGCAAAAGCCTCTTCCGATGGTTAGACGCAAATATCCAGTATAACCCAATTGAACCATATGTCTATGCCAACCAAATTACCTGGATTCATTAAGGTCAAGTCCCAATTATGGCTACTCATGCCCGACAAGTATATTCCTATCCTGTAAGGAAATCTATTAAAGGGTTATCTATCCTCAAGGAAGATCGTGAGCTATTGAATATAAGGCTGAAACCTAAAATCTCTATGTCTAGTTCATTTTAAGTTTACCACATCAATCTTATTAGTGATCAGACAACAAGAAGCATTAAGCTTAAGACTCAATAAACAAACTAAAGAATTACCCATAAAAAGAAAATCAATTATTAAGTGTGGATATTGTGTTTCATCACTTCCCTATAATAAAAATAAAATGATGGGGGTTGGGGGATCCACCTTTACTATTCCTAATTTAGAAATCTCCCTTATTATAATATAGAATTTATCCGTGATATTACCAACCGACCATATAGGTGGTATCCTCATCAAGTCAGATTTTAATTAAGTCCAACCAGCCATAAAGGGTATCATTATTTGTCCATAAACCAGCCATATAGGCGGTAATTATCTGTCACCTAAAGACCAGCCATATAGGCGGTGTTACTTTATGTCAAATAAATAAAACCAGCCATTAAGGCGGTACTCCTTTTAGTTTGAATTATAATGTTCATATTATAATTAAAGGAGATTAATCTAAATTAAAATAATAAAAGTTTCACCCTTCCTCCAGCGGAAATCTAACTACTAAACATAAAAGAAAATAGAATAAAAAGAAACTACTACTATTACTGAAAATAAAAATGCATAAATTAAATTACTAAAAATAAACACACAAGATTTAATCCTTAAATTCCTTATAAAAACCTAACGAAAGCATGGGAATTACAAATGAAATGGCTTGGTATTTATAGGAAAATCTAAAAGCTTCCACCAATTTCTCCACCGATTGCTCCACCGATTGCTCCACGAATTGCACCACCAAACACTCCACCAAACATGGCACAAGACACTCCACAAAACACTCCACCAAACATGGCATCAAATATGGCACCAAACATGGCATCAAACAAGCATGTTTGGTGGAAGTTTGATAATTTTTATTTTTATTTTTTATTTTATTTTATATTTTGAAAATGACTAGAGTAATTACTCAAAATATACTGGATTGTTCATCAATTTCGGCCTTCCAAACTTCAGAATTCGAAAATATTTAAATCTTCAAAGTTGTAGATCTTTGAGTCTTATTTAATTTGCAACTTGAATCAGCTCAATCGGATATTGGATGAAAAAGTTATGGCCAAAATAAATTTTCGATTTTGACCTTTTTTCCTCTGAATTTCATCGTTTTTATCTCGATTTGATTCCATTAAGTCTTAATATTATTTTTATCTGCAAAATAAAAAAAAAACACATCAAAACGTCATAAAACTCGAGAAACTATACAAAATATTAGGTTAAATGAGTGGGAAATAGTGATATAATTACCACTCATCACTGGGAAGCATTTATTAACCTGTCTAATAAGCTTTGAGGACCTACTCGAGGATCGGATACTGGAGAGGTAGTGCCTCATATACGGGGTATCCCGGACATACTACGTATACAAGACCCCAACACTCTGCCCACTGCATTCACTGATTCTCTAGACCATGCTCTGATACCATCTTTATAACATCCCCAATCTGGGAGATGTTACCGACAGGGGATAGCTGTGCTAACCCCATAAGCCTCTGACTTTCTGACTATATCGTAAACTATTCTAATACAATGTCATGCATATAGACCATAACTCAATCAACATAAAACACTTTCATTACTCATAAATACGTACTCAGAAATGTTCTTTTTTTTTTACAATACTTTAATAAATACTTATAATGACTATCACAACACTAATGCATATATGTAACTTTGACCGGACTATTATACTTTTGACTTTGAACTGGTGGACTCCCTCCCTTATGACTGCATCAGTATCCATCCTACCGAGCTTGTCCTCCTGGAATCCCTATAAAACAATAAAGATTGGAGGGGGGTTAGATCGTTATACGATCTAAGTGAGTGGAAAATCTATGAAAACTGAAACAAAACTCTTTTTACTTCTAAACCATAATTTCAAAATATCTTTTTGGAAAACTTGGTTTCTGAAACTTCATCTTTCTGAAAACTGTCTTTAAAACACTGGTTTCTGAAAACTCTTTACTAAAATCTGATTTCTGAAATATGAATACTGAAAATCTGAAAGCTTTATACTGGAGATCTGGAAACTAAAAACTGAAAGGAAATCGGTAAACTAAAATTATTCTACATCCAGGACAATAGCTCAACTGGCAACGTAGAACTCTGGTATCACTGAAACTGATGGTGCCCTATGTCCAGGACAACAGCTCAACTGGCAACTTAGAGCTCTACACCCAGGACAATAGCTCAACTGACAGTGTAGCCACCAAACCAGGATTTCAGGGATCTGTCAACCCTAGTCATGCTCGAGGATCTGAGAGCGTCCCCTCAGTCTTTCACGTGTGCACATGTCACCGAATCCATCAATTCCACTGTATCACAAATTACATACTGGGGTGAGGTTTTACCTCATGCCCGGAAAGAAAAGAACATAAAACATGTACTAAAAACATATATCTCAAACTAAAACATCTAGTTTTCCATAAAACTTCTCAATCATGCTAAATCATATATAATATAAATACAAACTTGGCTAACGCCCTAGTTGCTGAAAAGTAAGTCTGATTTAAGAAAATGCGAAATGAAAATTATGTAAAAAGAGGAAAATGCCCACTCACTGATTGGGGCTTGACGGCGTCTTTTCACGGCGTCGACAGTGGTTGCAAGTTCTGACGTTGATCTCTTTTCTTGGATTTATTTATCCTCCAAGTCTTCCAAGGGTTGCCAAGCTCATCCTTAATTCTTTTCTTCTTTTTCTTTCTCTGTTCCTTCTTCTTCTTCCTCTTCTTCCTCTTCTTCTTCTTCTTCTTCTTCTCCTCTTTTTCCCTCCTTTCTTCTCTTACGTCTTTCCTCTTCTTCTTTATTTCCAAAAATTTTGAGATTTGAGAATAGTAACTCATTTATATAGTGGAGGGTGTGTTAGATATTTTACAAGTTGGAGAAGTGTGTAGAAACTTTGGGAGAAATAGAGATTTTTACATTTTAGTCCGAAATCACTATTCATCCAGATTTTGACTCGTGTTTTTGACCTAGTTCTGGTCTGAATTTGGAAAACTATTTTACTCGGAAGTTGTAGATCTCGGTCTAAGCTTTTCGACGATATAAAATTTATAAAAATCGGAGATCGTATGAAAACGTTATGCCCAAAATACTATGGGCGTTATAAAATAAATATGATACAGTCCCGTCCCGAGACTTCGAGATGTTTTCCGATCGTCCCCCAAAGTCGTCTCATGATGATATTTGAGTCTCAACATAACTTATTTTACGTGCCTTCATCCCGTACGTAACAGTATCACTATAGGTAGTAGTAAAAACTACCGGTCGTTACAATATATATATATATATATATATATGAAATTAAGAAAATTAAGAAGAGTAATAATAACAATGTAAATTAATGCTAGCCGTAAATCTAATTCACAATTTTTGGACTGTTTATGCATGTGCACTAAGAGAAATACTTGTGTGGGAAGAAAATATTAAAAATCAAAAAATAGGTGGGGTCCACTTACATTTGGTTTTTTTTTTAATATTTCTTGTGTGGGATCAAGTATTTATTTTTGAAATCGTTGGAAATCTCGCCGTCAAACTAATGAAGAATTTATTAACCCTTCTTCATAAAAAGATTAATTTTCGTATCAATATTAATTATGGAAGTTGTGTTAAAGAAAATTATTGTTATTTTTATTATTTAACACGTGTGGTAAAGTATAATTCAATGGTTGTATGAGTTATTTTATACCACCGTTAAATATTAGATTTTTTTTAAAATATTTTTCAGTTGCATAAACTAATGAACAGACCACACTTAAAACACAGTGGATGCCGAGATTCCATTATGTGCATAACTAGCTTAGTCGAGGCTTTATGTATTGTGGTAGCTAGCTTGCAATATCGTCTAGTAAAAAAGATTAATTGTGTAAAAAAGTGTTTATAAGACATTAATAATTTTATAGTTAAAAACTGTAGTGGCTCTTGTTATCATTTTCACATTCATATATAACATTATGTATGTTGGCGGCTGTTTTTCATTCAAGGGGTAGTTCGGTAAACCGATTCCTCGAACAAATCTCCCCAAGCAATGAATTTTTTTGGTTTGTTAGGAACCAAATGCAAACTTAGCAGGTAAATAGAAAAGCACACAGACAAGACATATGGTTTAATGTGGTTAGATGAAATAGATCCAACATACGTCCACATGCAGAAAAGAAAACAAAGTTAGATAACGACGGAATTCTATTTCGTTACAAAAGAATTCATATAACTTAGAAGACTAGCACATTACAAGAAAACATTTATATAATGACGGAAAAATCTGTAGCTATTCTATTGCTAATGGTTAATTAGCGACGGAATAACGACAAAAAATTACGTCTTTATTTTGTTGGTCGCAAAATAAATAGCGACAAAAATATTACACCCGTCACTAAAAGTAACGACGAAATTTTTATTCTGTCTCTATATAGTGACGGAAATTCTATAGCTAATTAACGACAAATTCTATTCCATCGCTAAATAGCGATGGGAAATTCCGTTTCTATTTAGCGACAGAATAATTTCCGTCACTAAATAGCAACGAAAATTTTGTTTCTAAATAGCGATGGAATAATTTCCGTCACTAAATAGAGATAGAATTTCCGTAGCTATATATATATATTTTTTAAAAATGAAAATTTTAAAATATTAAGGAGGCAGAAAATTTAAAATTTTAAAGATGCGTGAAACTTTTAAATTTTATAAATAAGAGAACATTTTAAATTTTAGAAAGGAAAAAAACTTAAAATTTTAGAGAGGCGGGAAATTTTTTAATTATATAGATATGAGAAATTTTTAAATTGTAGAGAGATGAAATTTTTAAATTTTAGACAAGGGAAAATTTAAATTTTTGAATGGTGGAAAATTTTAAAGAAATGATTTTTTTAATTGTTATATATACATCTTCAATTCCACAAGATATCGTAATGTCCACTGCAAGTTTCAACACTCCATCATTCATTTACGCCACCTTAAACCATAAAGAACAACCCATGGTGACTTTACAAAATAATATCTATTATCCATGCAACATCTCCGTCAAAAGTAGAGTCCGCGGTAAAAAGAAGAGAAACATACAATCATAACAAACTGGGGGTGAATGAGTCTTGTGGACTTAGTGAGTATCTACCAAAGAAAAAAAATCATAAGATAAATCCAAAATATATTTATAAAATGATTTTCATGTATGCATAGTCAAAAACATATCAAGCGTTCAACGCCCAAGTCGTGCGTAAAGACTGAGCGAGGAACGAACGATCTCATGTCGACAAGTTAGCGGGTCATACCATTTCAGATGGACGAGACCCTAACAAGCACCCCAGCGGAAACATATGCTGAGTTATAAAACATAAAAACATGCAACAAGCGTCGGGGTGGAAATATAATATCAATCGATCATCTCAGCGGAAACATATCATAAAATATTTAACAAACGTGGAGACGGAAACATGTAATCATATTGCATATTCATTAACAAATCAAATCAATTCAAATCATAACTTAAATCAAATAAGGTCTATGAAACTTAAACCAAGAAAACAAAAGCAAGGCATATACTCACAGTGATAGGTTGTAGAAGATTACTGGGAGGTAGGTAGTTGATCGAGTTGATGAAATATCTGTGACATATATGGCATCAAAGTGTGGATGATCTCACACAAAATCAATGCTATCATATAGTCAAGGGATCACATATGCTACTCGACTTCGAGGAGATTCCTATTGATGGTGGTGTATACTTCTAACTATTAGGAATCACCTGTGAGTCATTCAGTATTCGGTCCAATCAATAACCACATGTCTATACGAGTTTCCAAAGCTCATGGTACATCAGGTTAAACCATTGGAACTCCAATTCCAATATACGACATATGCTAGTCTTTTAGGTTATAGGAATTCGATCGTATTCCAAAACCAACGACTATGAATATTTACTTTAAGAATAGTTTACAATAGTAATACTTATCTCAATGTCGGACTACCTAGTGTCCAGTATTACTACAAGACTATTCTAAGGTCGATGTCATTCTTAGCATATTTATACATCAATCTAATATACATAATGACAATACCATTAATAAGATTTGAAATGAAAATGTAATTATTTTATTAATAAATAATAAAATATAATGTACTATACATTATCCGGATTGACGCTCCAAGCACCAACTCTAATATATATTGCATGTGTGAATTGTACAAGTACAAGACAGAAACATATCACGACACGTAAGACACGTAAAATAATGAATCATACATGAATATGTAATTCATGTACAATTCAAGTTTAGTTAACGTCACGACATGTATGTTCACTTCATGAGGCTAATGGAGATGCCAACGCTGATTCTTGTCGGTCAGGTCCTAGAGTAATCTTCCAAAAATCAATTATGTAGTAACAACCCAAGTGGAATATCCACCAAATTAGTCACAAAATGACCAAAATATCAAACCGTAAAGGGAATCACACAGTGAATAATTTCCAAGTGGAAATTCCACCAAATTAGTCACATAGTGACCAAATTATCAAATTGTAAAATGTCACACAATGATAAATTCCCATGTGGGGTACCTACAACATCGCTTACACAATAACCAATGTTTAAATGTCAGATAGGGCACCTATTGACATTTCATCCTGGGAAAATGACAATGAGGATTAAAAATCCTTTGAAAATGATAAAATTTCGTTTTACAACAGAACAAGTCTGATTTTTCGAATTTTGAAAATTATATGCCATAAGTTCCTATTAAAATAACTTAGTTAGTTTATTGAAACAAAAATACGAACAAGAGAGACGCGACATGTGTAAACATCTTACTCAACAGTGGGAGTAGTCCGGAGTGGAAGCTCTCCAGAGTGGAAGTACTCCAAAGTGGAAGTGCTTCGGAGTGACATCACCCCAGAATGAAAATACTTTGGGAAGATATCTCTCAGGAATGGTAATAACTCCAATCCTAAATTAACATTCGAGACTACATGATGCCACCGTCTAACACTGGTGAACTTTAATGACAATCCACTTAACTTAGTTTAGTATGCATAAAGACATGTATTATGCCACCTAATTTTACACATAGCATGGTATATAACAGGTGCTCAACATGCATCTCACATGAATCCATCAATGGACACATGTTGACATCTCCACCTAAAATCCCCATATAAATTAATGAGCTTGAAGCAAAGGAGGACGATTGAATATTCAAATATAGGAAAATGTTCACTAAAATGTTAAAAAAAATAGAGAAATATAGAAAAGTTCTTAAAATAAAAAGAACTGTAAATTAATATTTTTTAAAAAAAAAAAAAAAGAATATGTAAAGAAGAAGATTTTAATTTAAGCTTCAGAGTGCTAATCTTATAGGAAACTTTTATTGGCTCATCAAGTACTTATTTCCCAATACAAATCAAAATTGGACCTTAAAAAATCAAGCCTAAAAATGCATCGAGATGTATGAAATTTTACCCCATATTTTTTACCGCTTTCACCTATCATTTTTATTTTGATAATCTTCTTGTGCTTTTGCTCTTTAATAAGGAACATGTGATTATCTAATAAAAAGGGTCATGTGATTAAACTATTTATATTCCTTTCAAAAGCATTATAATATAAATTTCAAATGCAATCTCAACTCTCGTTTCAAAACTGGTCTCTGCTAAGCTAGCTTCTTTTGTTTTGCTTAATTATAAAGCTTTGTTGTATATTTCCAATTGATTTTGTGATTGAAAAATCAAAATCTCACCTGCGTTCCAACAAATGCCACAATTTTTACTTAATTTCTTTCACTCTTGTTATTAATATATTTATTTTTCTTCTGCTTCGATTGAGACTTGTCAATTTGTTTATTTTGTTTTTTTAACTTTATATATTTGATGCCAAATTTTTGTACTCTTGATGTGGACTTGTAACATATATTTTGTTCTCCTTAGACTCATAAAACAGACAAATAATTATAATCAGAGATGTCAATTTATAAACAGAATTCAGGGTAAAAATTGTCTCAAATTTTATACGGAACGATAAGAAATCTTGAATTTAAATCGAGATTTGAGATTTTCTTTTATCCCTAAGAGTAATCTCAGTTTGCGTCATTTGTAATGTTAGTTGAGCATTTGGAGCTCTGATAAAGCGCCATCATACGTGTGCCAAAATAACGCAAGTGAATTTAGCGCCTTCATAGTTGCTATTATTTTTGTTTTTAATTTTTGCAATGTAAATTTAGTTTTTGAAATTAAATTTAAAGTATTGGGTTTGAAAAAATGTAAATTTGGTGCAAAATTTACCCTAAATTTACATTTTAACTTGGGCAACCCTAATGATACGTTGCAGAGATAGTTATGCTCCAACATTTGTTTCATAACTTATAAATTAACTTATACTCGCTGATAATACTCCCTACCAAATGCATCCTTAAAGTAAAGAGAACAAAGTAGCGAAATAGCATGGGTCATACAGTGTTGTTTTAATAAATGAATAATTACTGATAAAAATTCAAAACCTAAATCATGATAATGGTGAAAGACTTTCTTCATCAAGATCATTTGGAACCTTATTAGGCAATGTAAACAAAAAATAAAATTATTTGTCAGATCCATATAAGATAAGCTAGTTGTACTTGACTGACAGCTTATGGCCTCTGTCAAATGGGTTCTATGAATATATCCAAAACAAACCAAATTTTGTTATGTTAAAGAATATTAACACAATGAAAGGCATGTACTTTTTATCCATATATGCTTTGAGATACTTGGAACATGAAATGTTACCTAAAGTTATAAATGGAGTTAATTAATAACACGGATTTATGTACTAATTGGGATGTGATACAAGGAATTTTGTGATGAAGATGAGAATCAAATCAAATTTATATGATGGGGGAGAATTCACTGTTTGAGGAGGTTTGTTCGAGGAATCGGTTTACCGAACTACCCCTTGAATGAAAAACAGCCGCCAACGTAACATACATAATGTTATATATGAATGTGAAAATGAAAACAAGAGCCACTACATTTTCCTTATGGTAATTATTTTCTCCAATTTATTATCGGGTTAACACAATACTCTGTTAGGATTGGTGCTGCGAGTGTCAATCCGGATCGTAACGATTTATAAATACGAGCAATTGTATTTTCCATAATATTACTAATTTAACGGTAGTACCCTTGTCTTTTATACTCTTATTCGATCTAATTGCAATTAGATTTCTGATTACGATTAGATCGAAACTGAATATGGTTCAGTGATACGTGTATATTAGACAAAGACCCTATGATTTACGATATAGTGCGCAGTTACAACGTAGTTTGTAATTGACATTGGGAAGCGCACTATAAGATGTATATCCTTAAATAAAGTTCCTGGTCAAGATTTGCTAACACGGGTCGGTTGGTAAAATCTGTTGAGACCAGTACATGTCGTATATCGTGACTTGGTCCGATGGTTTATCCCAGTGAACCATGAGTCTCGGGAGACTCGTATAGACATGTAGGTGTTTATTTGATAAGACATTGAACGACTCACTGAAGGTTTCCTAATAGATGGTACAGCAACGTCAATAGGAACCTTCTCGAGTTGAGCGAGCATAGTGGTCCTCTGACTTGAGATACCACAGTGGGATATATGAGTTATCCTCCACACTTTGATGGCAGTCACGTCAACGATCTATCCATGATCAGACCTCCGCCTGTTCGTTGGGTGTGGACTGATGCTCATGATATCCTATGTGTATCAAGATAGGATCTGTCAGTCCTGTGTACAGGGCATAGGGATCCTCACGTGTTTATGATCTAGTAAATCTATGGTCGTGGTATAACATCGGAAAATAGTTCCGAGTGTTATTTAGAGATCATAAATGAAAGTCGATTGTATTATACCGAACGGATTTGACATTCTCATCTATATCTCAAGTAGAATACGGATATCCTTTGACGGATGTATTATACGTATGCTATGACCTTGACTTGCATAGATTAACAAGATTATCTGTGGTCGTCATAATCCATGAGTGGGTGGATTATGGACACGAAATTGGATTTAGTGACGGATATACCTAAACTTAGAGAGTCCCACAATATGATGTGTACTCGTTGAGCACTTGGGCAACTCGATATGAATAATACGGATTATTCATAATACTTCACCGGATTAAATGAGTTAATTCGGATCGTTTAATCGTTAAACGATAACACATGCAATTAGGGGATTTTGTCCGCTAATAATTATTGTGTATTTGTATTTGATACATATACGATTAAATACACATTAATTATTTGTCAAATGAGATTTTGACACATGCCATAAATATATGTATTTATTATTTAATGTAAATAAAAATACATATATGGTTGTTAATTAATTATTTAGTTATTTAATTGTTAAATAATTAAATAATTAAAATTTTAATCTTTATCCATTAATCATTATTTGAATGATATATGGTGAGATATGATTGGAACACATGGCATGGCTTTAAAGTAAACTTTATGTGTTCAAATGTGATTTGTTGTTATAAAGTTTGCATTAAAATTAATTGATTTAATTATTTTTTGGACAAAAAAGCCCCTAATTTCGACCATTTCTTCCTTATATTAGAAAATTTGTTTCTCTCTCTTGTTCAATCATCCACAATGGCTGAAAATCTCTCAAACAAATGGGTTTCAAATCTTGTTTGGTGAATCCATTGAAAATCAAAGGAAAACTCAAGGAAAAGGCTAAGGAATTGGAGGATTAAAGGTAATCTACCATAACCCCATGCTTAGAAATTTAGTTTCTTGTTTAATGAGTTATTAGAAGGGTTCTAGGGTTCCTTTGATTCAGAATTTTTGGGGCTTTTGGTTGTTGTTGATGGAGAAGGAAGTTTAGGCATGTGTGAAGTAGAAATTGGAAGTAATTAATGTAATTTTGTATCCAATTTGTTCAAATTGTTGTTGAATATTTTGTTGTCATTCTAGAGTTATTTGAGCCACTCTAAAATAGCCTATAATTGTTCTAGAGTTTTTCATATGGTGGGACTTTGATTGGTGTTTGAATAATTTGATTAATCTTGAATAAATTGGTTTTAAAGCATGAAATTATGAATTTTTGGTTTGCTGATCTGATCTTGCAAAACTGGAAATTATGTGATGATTTTGATGTCTTATGAATGTAATGGATTTGTTTTGGGAGTTGGCACAATTTCCGGAAAGCATTTCGGAGTTGAAATAAGCGAAAACGGCCAAAAACGGCGTTACCGGGTGGATTTTGAGCCAACCGGGTGACGGCTGTGAAAATAATGTTTCTGTCACTGTTCGAGCAGCCCGTGAACTGCCCCGACACTATTGGATCTGACCTGGGCAATTTCCATAAGTGTTGGGTAGTTGGTTCGGCCAAAAATGTATTTTAGGCCATTTTGTAGAAAAACCGTTTTCATAAAAGTTTCGCGACGTTTCAACGATATTTATGTCAATATATGATATTGAATAAATAGGTTTAGGTGAAATATAAATAAATTATTCATATTAGATATTGAATAATTTATTTTGTATTTTGAAAAAGTTTTAAAATACGATTTCGCCCGAACCGGCGTTTCCGCTGCGCCCCGACCTCAAAACCCCAATAAAAATGATATCCGAGCAGGTCTGATGCTTCATCCATTACATTACCCATGCTTGATATTCGATATTTAATCCAATTTTAATGTTCGCACATACTAAGAATCTAGATATATTTCTTTACTTTTTGGTTCGACGCTTACGGAAATGTAATTAAATTTAATAGTTAAATTGAATTATGTTTCCTAAGGTTGAATTGAAATGTTTAGAAAATGATTTAGATTAAGATTCTGCATTGGATGTAGATTAGGGGTGAGCACCGGTTCCGGTTCTCCCCGGAATCGGTTGGAACCGGACCGATTTTTCGGGTTTGGAACCAGAACCGATTGTAATCGGGTAGGTTCCGGTTCCAAAATGGTCGGAACCGGAACCGGACCATGGAACCGGTTTTGAATGAATACAAACAAGCACCAGAAGTGCTGAATGAATGAATCTGAATGCTTTTGCCATTAGTGCACAGGAAAAATGAACAAGAGGGAAAAATCACACAAGGGATTTTAGAGCTTTTAACAATCTTCTCAATCACTGAAGCTAAAGTTCCTAAGACCAATAGAATCTCTGCAAACATAACATAAATTACAGATAAATTTACAATAGAAGTAACATAATTTCTCATTTAACATTACATTATCCTCATTACAGATAAATTTACAATACAAGTAACATAATTTCTTATTTAACATTACATTATCTTCATTACAGAACCTGAAAACAACATAATGGCTTAAAATATCACAAGGAACTTACCTCTTGAGAGAGTGATTGCACAAAGAATCGATAAAGCCTCTTTCATTCCACAAATTTGTGCTCCAATTATACCTTAGGCTTCTGAAAAGGTTACTTCAAAATGAAGAAATTCCATGACTAACTCTCAAACAAACCCTATGATAAAACAAAACAGACTTCTAATAAAGAAATTAAAATCCAATTTCAGATCCTCTCTGCACAAATTTGTAACAAAACAATAGAGCTGCAAATTCTCATTTCACTTGTCTCTAAATAAGACTAAAAGCTTGAAAATGCTCACAAAGTTAAATAAATAATTTACACTGAAATTGAGAGAATTTAGGAGTGCTTAATTTTACAGATTACACATTGCTTAATTCGGAACCGGACCGGAACCGGATTGGAACCGAATAATAGGGTACCCTGTTTAATTGGGTAGGTTCCAGTTCCATTTAGTGCGGAACCGAATTTTTCCGGGTAGGTTCCGGTTCCATGCGGAACCGGAACCGAAATCGGTTTTGCTCACCCCTAATATAGATTATTACTTCCGTAGGAAAATCCCCGCTTTTAAATATGGTTGTAAAGTACGTGTATTGGATACAAGTTTCTTGGTCGCCTTGTCAGTACGAATGCAAATGATTTCCTGATGCTATAGTTGTATCATGCCAAAGCTGTGCAGTTATGGTTGATGGTAGTTCGCTTGCATCGGTAGAACTTATATGATAAGAGACAAATTCAAGTGAAAGTGGAAATCATGAACGTGCCAAAGCTGTCAGGACTACATCGGTAGCTTGAGTTTGTTATTGACAAGTGTAGCCTTGATACGCCTCCATATGAACGTGCCAAAGCTGTCACAGCCAGAAAAGGTCAGGACCAAAACCAGGAGTCACTGGTGAGTGATTGACAAAGAGTTGTCTACTTAATGAATATACGTAGGCGAGAACGTGTCAAAGCTGTGAGTCGAAATATTTCATGGAATCCTACTCTCACTATGGAATTCGATTTAATTATTGAATTCCCGTTGTCCGTTAGGGATTACAGTATTATGTAAAGTAGTGGGAGACACTGCTGACTTTAAAATCCATAACTGAGGCAGTGTGTAATTTTATGGAATTTTCTGCTTCGTTTTCCTTTTATTCTATATTGCTTATAGAACTTTCCTTCTAATTCAATGCATGCTTATTACATGAATAGGTTTTCTGACTTTACTTATGGTTGCGTAGTTCTAGAATAGGTCCTAGAAAGACAGTAGACTTAGATATGGTTAAATTAGTTAAAACCATCGGGAATTGTTGTTCTGATTTTCTTGAAAATCAAGATGATTTGTGACTTAGTTTCTAAGTCGCGATTAGGTAATCTAAAAAGATACCTGGTTTAGGATATTATTCTAGTTAGAATTATTTCTTATGCAGTAAGAATTGACTTGAACAGTTCATGTCTTGAGATTCTTGACTGGCATTAAGAAAACCTCATTAGTATTTGTTTATCTTATGATGACGTTTCTTGGCTTTAACGACTTTTAGAAGCAGTGTGTTTGACACAGTTTGCTAATCAATTATTTGCAATTATTTTGAATAATAGAACGTAAATTATAAAGCTTAAGAAAGGAGATACAAATAGTTGTGTATAGAGAATATCGATTCTCACAATACGATGACTGTAGGTATTGGATACCGGATCTCCCGTCTAGTTAATTAAAAAAATAATGTTTAATAACTGTTTAGATATTTGATATTGGAACTTGAGGTTAGTGGATAGTTACTTGTTCTGTATAAGCAGCTGTTACATATTTTAATATGACTAGTAGTGTCATTAATGAAAGATAAATATTAAGATATATATTCGGTAAAGTAAATAACTTAGAACTGTGCGTTATGAGGTTTTATCATAAAAGCATTTGATGTTTGTTTCTTATGGTAAAGGATGGTCTGATATAAGATCACACCATATATCATTTTCCATTTAATGAATATTGTATTCAGGTTGTGATTAAATCTCATTTAACTGATGATTGTCATTGGACCATAGATTTATTAAACTTATACTTTGGAAGTATGTAGTTTAATAAATTAGAAACTGCCACAATTAGTTTTCTTTACTTTGTAACTTAGTTAATGAATTTTCATGACTCAGTTACGTGTTTCTAGTAGAGAACATGTTGAACGTCTTGAATTGTTCAAAGACTTTCATTATGTCTCTGATGAAACATAAATGGAATATTTTGAATGGATCAAAAATATTATATTTGAAGTGTTGAAAATTATAAAATTCATCGTGAGGTTTTGAATTTTCAAAGATGTTTGATATGTTCAAATACATGAATTTAAGGCAATTTAGTTCTAAAGTTATTTAATGAATAAGATTCTTACTCAATATAAACTTCAGCGATTCCATTTTGATGGAATTGGTCAGTGGGAGTGATCGAATCTTATATGATTTGATTCGTTGATATTGAGTGTTACCGAATTGGTTTTCAATGCTCTTGGGGTTATGCTCCAGAAATACCAATTCATCTCTTTAATTTAGGTTCCATTAGTTCCTACAGTTACATATATGATATGTATAGTAGAACATTCAAATCTTGAAAAGTTTGAGATTTGGAACTTTCTTTTGTATAATTGTCATATAATTGAAAGTACTTGTGCCTTAGAGGTACGAGTGATATGTTTATCATTTATTCTATTTAATAGAATATTGTATTATATTTGATAGAATATCTTTTCAACGATCCCGAGTAATAAAATTATTTTGTTACTTGGTGGTTGACATTGGATGTTGACGATTGTAGAAAGAACTTGACTTAGTGAAGTCAAATGTGAGAATGATAAATGTAATGGAATTACATAATTAATAAGATGAAATGACCCTTAGACATCTTCTTTATAAGTTTAATAGGATGTCAGAATCATTTACAAAGTATTTGATACTTAATGATTCTGTTGTTTTCTTATCGAAGAAAATTATCCTATAACTTATAGTGGGAGCGATATTTGATATCGATTCTGGAACTTGACATTGAACCATAAATTTAAAATTGGTCATGGCTTACTACGATCAAGTTTTGTACTTGATTAAGCATTCGTTATGAATTGTTCATAAGATGTGCAAATAGTTTGTTTAGTAAAAGCATAGTGAGCTTGATAAAGGTTTGACCTCTTTAGTATGACAGTGAGAAATTTATACTCGGTAGTCTATTGTAGATTCTGAGAATACTTGTCTCTAGTCGTACTAATTGAACAATTAAAGTTCTGTTGGTTAATGTTGATATTAAACAGTGTATTTTGGCTAAAGAATACAAAGTGGCATTCTTGAGTGATTTCTTCGAATAGGAGATCCGATGTGATTTCTTTGTTTGAAGAATTCATTAAAGAATAGCCCTAGAGTTTGTATTCTGCTAAGATCACAGTTTGATATACTCGCTTATAGAGCCTATTGTAGACTCAGATAAGCTTTTCGAAAATCTGTGTTCTCTGATTTTGATATCATCAAATTGTCTGGTCTTATCGAAGTAAAGAGAATATGTATATGTTAGTAGGGTCAGTGGGAGCGTATAAATTCTTTTCTAGTATTATATATATCTTAAGTCTTCTTTTCTCCGTGAGTGCAGTGAGAGTTGTCTCTGATATATTTAATATAAGGTTTTATATAAGATATAAAACTGAGAGACTTGTGAGATACACTCATTAGTTACATATTAGATACGATCTAATAAATGACATATCAAGACTATCTGTATGACAGTTAGTATAACTGTTTGACAGTTAACATGTCTTTTATATATATAGTTTTCACATTTCGTAAAGGATGATTCCTTTGTCGAAAGATAGATTGCTTAGAATGTCTAGTCAATCTTATGCATCATAAGATGATGGCGTTGAAAGATAATAACTTTCCATGTCTTTATTGATTTGATCATTAGTCAATATATACAAAAGATTAGCTAAATATAAGGAAACTAATTAAGCTAATTATACAATGTAAGGAAACTAATTAAGTTAATTATACAATGTAATGAAACTAATGAAGAGCTAATTATTCATTGCTATATAAGGTTCTACTGATATAAACATAGTCTATCACACCTCCGCATTCAAAGCGGGAGGGGGCCGTACGCTTAGACTGTCCCGGAAATCATTAAAAAGTACGCGCGGAAGCCCTTTTGTGAAGATGTCGGCAATCTGGTAACGGGACGGGACGTGGAGAACACGGACCTCCCCACGTGCAACTTTTTCACGTACGAAGTGTATGTCCATCTCAATATGTTTAGTGCGTTGATGCTGAACTGGATTACTTGATAAGTATATCGCACTAATGTTGTCACAATAAACCAATGTGCTTTTTCGGATGGGACAACGTAACTCCAAAAGTAGGTTTCGAAGCCAACACGACTCGGAAACTACATTAGCCACACCTCTGTATTCGGCCTCGGCACTGGACTTAGATAAAGTTGGTTGTCGTTTGGAGGACCAAGAGATTAGGTTGTCACCAAGGAAAACGCAATATCCGGAGGTGGAACGGCGAGTGTCTGGACACCCACCCCAATCGGCATCTGTATAAGAGACAAGAGAGGCGATGGAAGATTTATACAGATGGAGGCCAAATTCTGTAGTGCCTTGAATGTAGCGCACAATGCGCTTGAGAGCATTCATATGCTCGACTTTAGGGTCGTGCATGTACAAACACACCTGTTGAACCGCATATGAGATGTCCGGTCTAGTGAATGTAAGATACTGCAAAGCACCTGCAAGCTGACGATAATGTGTAGGATCTTCATGGGATGGCCCGGCCGTGCTTCCAAGCTTGGCGTTTGTGTCAACGGGGGTGTGACTGGGCCTGCAGAAGGTCATGCCTGCACGCTCAATAATTTCTGTTGCATAATTTTTCTGTGAAAGAAATATGCCACCGTTGGTGCGAGTTACGGTAATGCCCAAAAAATAGCTCAAATGACCCAAATCCGTCATGGCAAACTCGGCATGAAGAAGAGACATGATAGACCTCCTTAGAGTATCTGAGGAAGCTGTGAGAATGATATCATCAACATAGAGCAAAATGTAAGCAATGTGAGTACCATGACAGTAAATAAAGACAGAGTGATCAAATCGACTGTGAGAAAAACCAATTGTGGAAACATAGTCTACAAACCGCTGGTACCATGCACGAGGGGCTTGCTTAGGCCCATATAATGACTTCTTCAAGAGACATACATGATTGGGACGATTCGGATCTTTGACGCCCATGGGTTGATGCATATAAACGGTCTCGTTAAGATTACCATGAAGAAAGGCATTCTTGACATCCAATTGATGAATGACCCAAGATTGTGAAAGTGCAATGCTCAATACTGTCCTGATCGTAGCCGGTTTGACAACCGGGATAAATATCTCGTCACAGTCCACTCCAACCTATTGAGACCTGCCATCACCTACAAGATAGGCTTTGTGCCTCTCAAAAGAACCGTCAGATTTCTTTTTATGTCGAAAAATCCACATACAACGAATAAGATTCACATCAATAGGACGGGGCACCAACTCCCACGTCTTATTTTTAATTAGAGCATCATATTCATCAATCATGGCAGCCTTCCAATTTTGGTCCTATAGAGCACTAATGGGATTTCGCGGAAGTGGCGAAATAGAAGGTGTAGTGGTAGTGCTCAAGTTAAATGGTTGTTTGGGCTTGTGTATCCCATGTTGGCTTCTAGTTGTCATGCGGTTGGGCTGCTGTCTAGGTGTGGCAGTGGCTGTGTTGGAGGCAGGAGAGGTGGATCTAGTATGTGGGGATATGTTGGGTGCGGTAAAGGGTGTTGGGTGGGGCTGCACTGACTGGGCCGGTACAGGTTGAGCAGTGGCTGTAGCAGGGGGGTTCGGCTGGGTAGGTGTAGGGATAGTTTGTGCCTCCTGCTCAGCTTGGGGATTTGACGCTATTGTAGGAGTGGGCCGACTAGGGGGAGGTAGGAAATGCAGGAGATAAGGAGAAAACCCATGGTCCAAAAAATCATAATCATTGGAGGATGGAGTATGTAAATTGGAGAATGGAAAATTATTTTCATCAAAAATCACATGCCTTGAGATAATGATTTTCCTGCTTGACAAATCATAACACCGGTACCCTCTATGATTGGACGGATATCCCAAGAAGACACAAGGTGTGGAGCGAGTTTGCAACTTGTGAATGGTTGGAGAAGGGAAGAGAGGATAGTACAAACACCCAAAAACCCTGAGATGAGAGTAAGATGGAGTTCTTCGAAAAAGAATCTGAGTTGGGGATTGGTAGTTTAGGACCTTGGAAGGAATGACATTGATGAGATAAGTTGCTATTTGGAGTGCATGATGCCAAAATGAAGGGGGCATGGAGGCGTGAGCAAGAAGAGTGCGCACTATGTTGTTAATGGTTTTTATTTTTCTTTCCGCCTTACCATTTTGAGGAGAAGTGTAAGGGCAAGAAAATCGAAAATTCATACCATTAGCTTTGCAAAAAGAATGAAAAATTCCATTGTTAAATTCCCGCCCATTATCACATTGAATATTTTTTATATCTCTTTCAAATTGAGTTCGAATTAAAGTCTTAAAGGAGTGGAAGATAGAATAAACATGTGACTTGGTGGAGATAGGAAAAGTCCACAAAAAATTACTATAGTCATCTATGAAAAAGACATAATAACGGTGCCCGTTAGAACTCAAGACGGGAGATGTCCATAAATCACTGTGAATAATACCAAATGGCATAGTAGTAAAAGACATAGAATCATGAAATGGCAACTTAATGTGTTTTCCCAAAGGACAAGACGTACAAAAAGAAGTACGGGCCTTATTACATTTGATCAAATCGCTACTACGAAGAGATCTAAGAATAGTATGTCCCGGATGTCCGAGACAAGAATGCCATAAGTTGGATGAAGTGGCAAGAAAATTGGATGGTGATATGGTACTTTTTGTGATGATGAGAGGATATAAGTCCCTGGTGCTCTCACATCTCATGAGGCTCCCCGTCTTTAAATCCTTCACAGAAAAACCAAGTGGATCAAACTCAACAGAGACATTATTATCGGTAGTGAACTTGCGAACTGAAATAAGGTTTTTGATGAGTTTTGGAGCATATAAGACATTTGTTAGGCTTAATGGGAGATTAGGTGGGGTGAGATAGGTATGACCATAGCCATGAATGGGAATGGTGTTACCATTACCAACAACAATACCATTATTTTTGCTCAAATTAAAATAAGACGTGAGAGTACCTGTGTTGGCAGTCATGTGAGATGTGGCTCCAGTGTCCATATACCAATTTTCATCTGGTTGATGAAGAGAGAGAGTGTGCATAGCGGCTTCAACATCAGTTGGTGCATACCCGGAAGAAGGAGGAGATTGCATTGAATAGGCATGGTGTGGACGTGGGGCTGGACCGAGAACACCACCACTGTTGGACCTTGGTGTCGCCGGACGCTGCTGCCATGGCCCAGTGGGGTAGGGGCAGGGTGGAAGGGCCCACTGTGGTGGCGGCCAGGCTGACCAGAGAGGGTAGTAGCCGTGTGGGCTGGGCTGTTGGGCAACTGCAGACTGGTGGTGACTGGTCTGACTATCGCCACGGCCAGCTCTGTCACGATGGTGGTGATTTCCTCGACCACGATTCTTGTTATTCCTGCCACGATTGTTACGATTATCACGATTATGAGAGTTACAAGCATGATAATTATTGTTACCTTCATAAGTGTGTGTTGGTGGCTGTGAGGACGAATCATTGTGGACAAGAAGGGCTGTGGAGCCCGAATCATGAGTCTGTTCTTTTGCAGTTGTTTCCTCGAGTTTTAATCTCGAACATACCTCAGAGAAGGGAGGTAAGACATCCTTCTGTTGGATGGTAGTGACAAAAGTTGCATATGCCTCAGGCAGTCCCGCAAGAAGACGTAGAACCAACCGTTGATCGGAGACCGGTGACCCCACGTTGGACAGCTGATCGGCAAGTGATTTGAGCCGATTATAGTAGGCAATCACAGAAGAGAATTCAACCATTTTGGTGGTTGTGAATTCGGTCTCAAGGTATGCCGCTCTTGAGTTTTTGTTATCTTGAAAGATTTGAGCAACTCGCTTCCATGCAGTCTCTGCGACATCATCTACTACGAGGATGGAGGTTAGGATGTCATGGGACACCGTAGCATAGATCCATTGAAGAACTACGGCGTCAAGTCGTTTCCAGAGGGCGAGATCAGCAGCTTTTGTGGCCCTGTAAGACGCGAGTTCTGCTGTTTCTGTGGGAGGGGTAATATGCTCAAGTACTGAATGTACTCGTGCTTGAACTTTAAAGAGAGTTGCCCATTCGTGATATTGGCCGGTTTCCATATCTAATGTGATCGGGATTAGAGATTTCACGTTTGTGACTGTGAGGGCAGAATGAAAGTTCTTGTCAGCCATTGTAGGGCAGTAGAGAAATAGATGAGGGGGACAAATAAGGAAGATGACGGCTAGATGAAGAAGAAAATGAGGGTATTTGCTTCTGATACCATGAAAGATAATAACTTTCCCTGTCTTTATTGATTTAATCATTAGTCAATATATACAAAAGATTAGCTAAATATAAAGAAACTAATTAAGCTAATTATACAATGTAATGAAACTAATTAAGCTAATTATACAATGTAAGGAAACTAATGAAGAGCTAATTATACATTGCTATATAAGGTTCTACTGATATAAACATAGTCTATCAGGCGTAATGAATGCTATATTATGTACGATTATGTATATCATATTAATCGTAATTGTTACGAGTTATTTTAATATACTGCAGACCATATGATGGATCTTGAAACATGTTCTTTATGATCTTTGAGATATTAAGAACGAGTTTCTAATTCATGGAGAATTTAGTCTGCAACCATAAGGTCATATTAGTTTTGATTCTAATTATGACATTAGATGGTCTATGTCATATAAAGTCAGAAAAGATGCAGTTGAAGTGTCACTGTTGATTCTACTAAACTAGTGGAATTAGTTGCAACTTTTGAAGTATCAAAGTGACCTCAATGATTAGAAGTGTTGATATTAGTTTTGTGAATGCTGTTGTCTCAAAATATTTTGGATTTGATCCATATATACTTAGACAACTTAGCAACTATAGCGCAATACTGATATCGCATCTGAGTCATGCTGATGTGGAATTTGATTATACAAAATATGAATGATGTTATTTAAGGAAAACATTTAGGTTTATTTTACAGACTCGATTTGATAAAGCAGGCTCACTCGTGGTTGCCTACCTCTTGAGTGCTGGTGAGCTCTTGAGGGCCACAGTATATGATACACATTGAGATGAGTATATGATACTGGGGATTGGCACTAGAGCAAGTGGGAGAAATTGTTAGGGTTGGTGCTGCGAGTGCCAATCCGGATCGTAACGATTTATAAATACGAGCAATTGTATTTTCCATAATATTACTAATTTAACGGTAGCACCCTTGTCTTCTATACTCTTATTCGATCTAATTGCGATTAGATTTCTGATTACGATTAGGTCGAAACTGAATATGGTTCAGTGATACGTGTATATTACACAAAGATCCTAGGATTTACGATATAGTGCGCAGTTAAAACGTAGTTTGTAATTGATATTGGGAAGCGCACTATAAGATGTATATTCTTAAATAAAGTTCCTGGTCAAGATTTGCTAACACGGGTCGGTTAGTAAAATCTATTGAGACCAGTACGTGTCATATATCGTGACTTGGTCCGATGGTTTATCCCAGT
Organism: Zanthoxylum bungeanum; assembly: GCA_019454045.1. Lineage (NCBI taxonomy): Eukaryota > Viridiplantae > Streptophyta > Magnoliopsida > Sapindales > Rutaceae > Zanthoxylum > Zanthoxylum bungeanum. Next base: position 105,170 of record SKCR01035129.1, read on the forward strand.
GAACCATGAGTCTCGGGAGACTCGTATAGACATGTAGGTGTTTATTTGATAAGACACTGAACGACTCACTGAAGGTTTCCTAATAGATGGTACAGCAACGTCAATAGTGTTGGGGTTGGTGCTCAGAGCGCCAATCCGGACCGTATTTATGTATGATTCATGAATACGAACATACTTTTTTCCCATAATATTACTTACTTAGTGGTTACACCTCTTGTTTTTATATACGTATTCGGTCTGATTACGATTAGATTGAAACTAAATGTGGTTTAGTGATATGTATATATTAGACAAAGGCCCGATAATATATAATGCAGTACACAATTACAAAGTTAGTTTGTAATTGGAATTGGGAAGTGTCACTGCTATATGTATATTATCAAACTTAGTTCCTGGTCAAGATTTACTAACACGGGTCGGTTAGTCAAATCCGTTGAGACCAGTACATGTCGTATATCGAGACTTGGTCCGATGGTTTGTCCCAATGAACCATCAGTCTGGGGAGACTCGTATAGACGTGTAGGTGTTTATATTGGATAAACACTGAACGGCTCACCGAAGATTCTTAATGGATGTTACACCAATGTCAATAAGAATCTTCTCGGGTTGAGTAGCATAGTGGTCCTTCGACTTGAGACACCACTGTGGATGTATGAGACATCCTCCACACTTAGATGGCAGTCACGTCACCGATCTATTTAGATCAGACCTCCGCCTGTTCGTTGGGTGTGGACCGATCGGATATCCTGTGTGTGTCAAGATAGGATCCGTCAGTTCTGTGTACAGAGCATAGGTAGTCTATATATATAATTAGCAGTCTATTAAATCTGTGGCCACAGTATACTTCGGAAGTAAGTTTCGAATGTTATTTAGAGATTGCTAATACATATGTCGACGAGATAAGTTTCGAATGTTATTTAGAGATTGCTAATAGATACGTCGACGAGATAATACCTATAGAGATTTGACGTTTACATCTATATCTCTGGTATTATCCGGATACCCTTGACGGATGGATTATACGTATGCAATGACCTCGACTTGTATGATTCAGCGAGATTATCCGTGATCGTCATAATCTACGGGTGGATAGATTATGGACACGAAATTGGATTTCGTGACGGATATACCTGAATCTAGAGAGTCTCAATAATGAAACATACTCGTAGAGCACTATAGCAACATTTATAAATAATGTTGATTATTTATAAATCGTTTAATCGTTAAACGAAAAATACATGCGAACGGGCCGAACCGTCATTTCCTAATTAATGTGTATTTGTATTTAATATATGATATTATTAAATACACATTAATAAATAGTCAAATAAAGGTATTTGACATATATCATCAATATATGTAATTGAGATATTTAAAGTAAATATAATACATATATTTGATATATTTATATTTAATTAATTATTTAATTGTTAAATGATTAATATAATTAAAATATAAATATATCACCAAATGATAAAGTTAGGAAATGATTACAAATGTAAATGTTTGACTTTACATTAAAGGAAAAGGTTGTCAAATTGATTTTAACTTCTTAAAATATTTGTTCAAAAATTGTTTGAAAAATTGAAATATCTTTTTCCTTAATTATTGTCAAATTCGGCCAACACTTTAAAGATATAAAAGTTATATTTTTTTTCTTTGTTGCAATTGTTGACTTAGTATAAATATCAATAAAGTGTTTTTTTAGATATTTATATATAAAGTTGGACAAATTCAAATGAAATGAAATTGAAAATAATTTGGTAAATACTTATGGTAAATTCGGCCAAGGGTTATTTGGCCACAAGTATATATTGTTTTCATTTCATCCTCATTTAACTAACCTAATACACTTTAAAAGAAAACTCCATTAATGGAAATCAAAGGAAGCTTGTGAGAAAGAAAGAAGAAACCAAAGAAAGCTTGGATTTTAGTAAGTTTTTATAACTTACTATTAGAAAGGAAAATGTTCCTTAGGATCTAGGCTTTAACATATGATGTTCTTAGGTTATTTCTTTCTTTATTCCTTGTGTTTTTGATGATGGAAGTTTTGGTGAAAGTGTAGAGCATGTATGATGAAGGAAGCTTATGGCTATTGTAGTAATAAGTGTTCTTTTATGGTTTTGGAAACCTTGTTGCTAATCTAGAGTTGTTGACCCACTCTTAAATGACCTAGATTTGATCTTGAGTTGTTTCATTGTGTTGAGACTTTGATTGGATGGAAGAAAGATGATTGAAGTATTGGATTTAACCAATTTGGTCTAATTTGTCCAATTTGTTGAAATTGAAAAATTAGGGTTCATGACCAATTCCAAATTTGGGGCTTTTCATATATGTTGTGCATTTGGATGTGTATATGATACATATACAGTTTCATGTTCATTGGATTACATCTTGATGTGTTTTGATGCATGAAATGAGAAAGTGCACAATTTGGCACTAATGTAGTGCATTCGGCCATGGGTCCAAAATTTGGGTTTTTGTTGCTTTTGGTGTTTTGAACATGCTAATTTCATCTTAGAAATGATTTAGAATCATTCAAAATTGATTAGATCAATTTCGGACTAAAATGGACTAAATACCAAGTGTAAGGGCAATTCGGTAAATTCACTTGAATATGATTCATTTGAATTTTATTTCATAATTTGATTATTGGATAATTAAATAAATATTCTTATTTAATTAATCCGAGAAAAATTTTTGAAATCGAAAAATTTGATTTTCCACCGCTTCCGTTGCGTTACCGATATTCCCCCTTAAAAACCCCTACAAAATGGTATCAGAGCGAGTCTGATTCTAGGCCTCCATAAATGATTAGCTTGTTTTATTCAATGTTTAATCATGTTTTCTTGACTTTATAGATGCATGTTATAATCTAATTTGATTAGATTTAGGGTGTATGACACTTAATGGAATATCCCCGCTTAATAAGGTTTTAAAGTAACTAGTATTTGGAATACTTGTTTCTTGGTCCGTCTTGTCAATACGGTTTATAAATATCTTTTCGTTGACTACATCTGAGACCGCGCCTCTGCTGTGAGGGTGTAGCCGATAGAAATTTATTTATGCCGAATGTATATTAGATACTAGATAAATTTAAGCGAAAGCGGAATCCTGAATGTGCCCTAGCTGTCAGGGTTACACAAGTAACTTGAGTTTATCATTGACAAGTTTAACCTTGGTACGTCTCCTTGTGGGCCTGCCTTCGCAGCGACAACGAGAAACGGCCAGGATCGGAACCTCGGAATCACTAGTGAGTGATTGACAATGAGTTGTCTACCTGTGAATATACGTAGGCGAGACCGTGCCTCTGCTGTGAGTCGAAATATATTCATGGGGTCATATTCCCATTATGGAATTCGATTTAATTATTGAATTCTCATTTTTCGTTGGGGATTACGGTATTACGTAAAATAGTGGGAGGCACTGCTAAGTTTAAAATATTCCATAACTTTGGCAGTGTGTATTATTATGGAAATTGCCGTTTGTTTGTTCTCCTTAATCTATATTAGATAGAATTAAACTTTTAATACACTGCACACATATTTTGATATGTTAACTGACTTGACTTTTGGTTGCTTTTATTCTAGAATAGGTTCTAGATTCTATTAGACTAGGATATTATTAGATTGGTCTAGACCATCGGGAACTGTTGTTCCGATTTTCTTCAAAGTCAAGATGGTTAGTGACTTAGTTTCTAAGTCATGATAGATAATCTAGATAGATATCCCTTTAGGATATAATACTTCAGAGAGAATAGTTTCTTATGCAGTAAGAATTGACTTGAATTAGTTCATGTCTCGAGATTCTTGACTGGCATTAAGAAAGCCCCATTAGGTATTTGTTTATCTAGTAATGACGTTTCTTAGCTTTAATTACCTTTAGAGGCAATGTGTTTGACACAATTTGCTAATTAGTTATTTGCAATTGTTGTGAATAGTTGAATGCAAATAGTAAAGCTAAAGAAAGGAGATGTGTATAGTTATGTATAGAAAATATCGATTTTCACAATACTACAACTACAGGTATTGGATACCAGATCTCCCGTCTAGTTATTTAAAAATATTAGTTAACGATTGTTTTGATATTTGATATCAGAACTCGCGACTATTTGATAGTTACTTGTTCTTTATAAATAATTGTTATATATTTTAAATATAACTAGTAGTGTCATTGACGTAGAGATAGACATTAAGAAAAATTATTCGGTAATGTAAATAATTTAGAAAGGTGCTTTATGAGTTTAATCACTTAAGCATTGGATGCTTATTCCGTATGGTAAAGGATGGTTTGATATTAGATCACACCACTTATCCTTATCCATTTAATGAATATTGTATTCGGGAAGGTGATTAAGATCTCGTTTAACCAATGATTGTCATTGGACCACCAAATTTATTTAACTGATACATTGGATGTATGTAGTTTAATAAATAATAATTGCTTAAGGTAGTTTTCTTTACCTCGTAACTTAGTTGATGAATTGCCATAACTTAGTTACATGTTTATGAAGGAACACATATTGAAAGTCTTGAAAGTATCAAGAGCTTTCAATCTGTTCTGATGAAAAGTAGATTGAACATTTTTGACTTGTTCAAATATATTCAATCTAAAGTATTTTGAAAACTTGATCCTTAAAATTCATTACATATCTTTGAACTGTTCAAAGATCTTTGATACGATCAAACGTATGAATTTAAAGCAATTAGTTCTAAGGTTATTTAATGAATATGATTCATATTCAATATTATTCTTCCATGATTCCATCTTGATGGAATTGAGTAGTGGGAGCAATCGAATCTTATATGATTTGATTCGTTTGATATTGAATGTTACCGAATTGGTTTCAATACTCTTGGGGTTATGCTACAGTAACACTAATTCATCTCTTTAATTAATGATCCATTATTTTCTACAGTTGCATATATGATATGTATAGGTAGAAAATCCGAATCTTGAAAAGTTTAAGATTTGAATGTTTCTTTTATATAATAGTTATATAATGGAAATTACTTACACCTTGGAGGTATAAGTAAAAGTTTATCGTTTATTCTGTTTAATAGAATATTGTATTCTATTTAATAGGATATTTTTCCTACGATCTTAAATAATAAAATTATTTTATTACTTGGTGTGTAACATCTGATGTTAACTATTGTAGCAAAGACTTGACTTATTGAAGTCAAATGTGAGAATGATAAATTATAAATGGAACTACGTAATTAATAAGATGAAACAACCCTTATACATCTTCTATATAAGTCTAATAGGATAACAGAATCATTCACGAGTATTTGATACTTAATGGTTCTATTTTTTTTCTTATTGAAGAAAAATTATCCTATGACTTATAATGGAAGCGATATTTGATATCGATTCTGGAAGTTCACCATTGAACCATAGATCTAAGATTGTTCATAGCTTACTACGATCAAGTTTTGAACTTGATTAAGCTTTCATTATGAATTAGTTCATAAAATGTTCTAATTGTTTGCGCAGCGAAAGCATTGTGAGCTTATTAAAGGTTTGACATTTACAGTATGACAGTGAGAAAAGTTATACTCAGCAATTTATTGTAGATTCTGAGAAAACTTATCTCTAGTCACACTAAATGAACAATTAGAGATATATTGGTTAATGTTAATATGAAACTGTACATTTTAACTAAAGAATGCAAAGTGGCATTTTTGAATGACTTATTCAGATAAAAGATCAGTTGTGATTTCTTTGTTTGAAGAGTTCATTCTGGAATGGCCCTAGAGTTTGTGTTATGTTGAGATCGCAGTTTTGTGCTAGCTTACAGAGCCTATTGTAGACTCGGATAAGTCTTCCAGAAATATGTGTTCTCTATTTTTGATATCGTCAGATTGTCTGATCTTGTCAAAGTATATAGAATACATATGTGATAAAAGGGTTAGTGGGAGCGTACAAATGACTTTCTAGTTTTATATATCCTAACAACATTATCATTATTATAGTAATAATGAGATGTTTGTGAGGGAAAATGTTTACCTAAGTCTTCTTTACTCCATGAAAACAGTGGGAGTAGTCTCTGTTATATACGATATAAAGTTTTATATAAGATATAAAAACAAGAGACTTGTGAGATACTCCTATTATTCGTACATTAGATGTGATCTAATAAAGGATTTAACTAGGCTATTTGTATGACAGTTAGTATAACTGTTGGACAGTTATTGTGTGTCTTATATAAAGTATTCATCTTTCGTAAAGGGTTATTCCTTTTTCGAAAGATATATTGATTAGAATGTTTAATCAATCTTATGTATCATTTGATGATGACATAATAAATACTTTATAGTGTGCGATTGTTGATATCGATTTAATCGTAATTGTTACGAGTTATTTTGATATCCTATATACCATATGATGGATCTTGAAACACGTTCTTTGTGATCTTTGAGATATTAAGAACGAGTTTCTAATTCATGGAGAATACAGTCTGTAACCATTAGGGTCATATTAGTTTTGAGACTAATTATGACGTTAGACAGTCTACGTCATAAAGAGTCACAAAAGATGCAGTGGGAGTGTCACGAAAGATTCTACTAACTGAGTGGAATCATATGCAACTTATGAAGTTACATAGTGACCTTATAAATTAGAAGTTTTATATTGGTGTTGTGCTTGCGGTTGTCCATATAGTATTTTGGATTTGATCCCTAAATACTTGGACAACTTAGTAGCTGTAGCATAATACTGATATAGCATCCATGTCATATTGATGTATAATTTAGATTCTACAAAATATAAATGATGCTATCTATGGGAAACGATGGAGTTTGTTTGACAAACTCAATATGTCATAGCGGACTTGTTTCTTGTTGCCTACCTTTTAAGTACTGGTGAGCTTTTGAGGGCCATGAGCATACGATACACATTGAGATGTGTATATGATACCGTGGATTGGCACTAGAGCAAGTGGGAGAAATTGTTGGGGTTGGTGCTCAAAGCGCCAATCCGGACCGTATTTATGTATGATTCATGAATACGAACATCCCTTTTTCCCATAATATTACTTACTTAGTGGTTACACCTCTTGTTTTTATATACGTATTCGATCTGATTACGATTAGATTGAAATTAAATGTGGTTTAGTGATATGTATATATTAGACAAAGGCCCGATAATATATAATGCAGTACACAGTTACAAAGTTAGTTTGTAATTGGCATTGGGAAGTGTCACTGCTATATGTATATTATCAAACTTAGTTCCTGGTCAAGATTTACTAACACGGGTCGGTTAGTCAAATCCGTTGAGACCAGTACATGTCGTATATCGAGACTTGGTCCGATGGTTTGTCCCAATGAACCATGAGTCTGGGGAGACTCGTATAGACGTGTAGGTGTTTATATTGGATAAATACTGAACAGCTCACCGAAGATTCTTAATGGATGTTACACCAACATCAATAAGAATCTTCTCGGGTTGAGTAGCATAGTGGTCCTTCGACTTGAGACACCACTGTGGATGTATGAGACATCCTCCACACTTAGATGGCAGTCACGTCACCGATCTATTTAGATCAGACCTCCGCCTGTTCGTTGGGTGTGGACCGATCCTCAGGATATCCTGTGTGTGTCAAGATAGGATCCGTCAGTTCTGTGTACAGAGCATAGGTAGTCCATATATATAATTAGCAGTCTGTTAAATCTGTGGCCAAAGTATACTTCGGAAGTAAGTTTCGAATGTTATTTAGAGATTGCTAATAGATACGTCGACGGGATAATACCTATAGAGATTTGACGTTTACATCTATATCTCTGGTATTATCCGGATACCTGTGACGGAGGTGTATGGGTTTTTAGGGGGTGAATCCGGTAACGCAGCGGAAGCGGTGAAAATCCGATTTTCAGATTTCAAAACTTTTTCTTGGATTAAATAAATAAACACATTTATTTAATTACCCAATATTCAAATTATGAAACAAAATTTCAAATGAATCATATTCAAGTGAAATTACCAAATTACCCTTATATGGTATTTTGTCCATTTTAGTCCGAAATTGATCCAATAAATTTTGAATGATTCTAAATCATTTCTAAGATGAACTTAGCATGTTCAAAACATCAAAACACCAAAAGCAACAAAAAAACCCAAAATTCTTATCTTGGCCGAATGCACTCCTTAGGGAGCATTTGGTGCCATTTGTCATTTCATGCTTCAAAACACATCCAAATGTAATCCAATCAACATGAAACTTTATGTGCATCATATACACACCCAAATGCACAACATATATGAAAATCCCCAAATTTGGAATTAGTTAAGAACCCTAATTTTTCAATTTCCACAAATTGGACAAATTAGACCAAATACATTAAATCAATTGTTTCAATCATCAATCTTACATCCAATTCAAGTCTCAACACAATGAAACAACTCAAGATCAAATCTAGGTCATTTAAGAGTGGGTCAACAACTCTAGATTAGCAACATGGTTTCCAAAACCTTAAAAGAATAGTTATAACTACAATAGTCACAACATTTCCTTCATTACACATGCTTCACACTTCTCCAAAACTTCCATCATCAAAAACCACAAGGAACAAAGAAAGAAACATCCTAATAATATCATATATTAAATCCTAGAACCTAAGGAACATATTCCTTACTAATAGCAAGTTTGAAAAACTTACTAAATTTCCAAGCTTTTGAAGTTTTTCTTTCTTTCTCAAGCTTTCTTTTTGGTTTCTTCAATGGTGTCTCTCTTTTGTAAAAGTGTATTAGGTTATTTGTTAAATGAAATGAAAATCAATTTATACTTGTTCAAAATGGCCTTTGGCCGAAAATGACTAAGGCAAAAACAAGGAAATTAATTTCAATTTCATTTCAAGTCAATTTGGTCAACTTGCATAAATATCTAAATAACAACTTTATTAGATATTTATTTAAGTCAACAATTGCAACTAACATCATTAAATTTAAATATCCTAATGTAAGATATTTATATTTTAATTAATTTAATCATTTAACAATTAAATAATTAATTAATTAATCAAATACAAATATATTAAATATATGTATAATATTTACATTAAATATTAAAAACATATATTCATTTAGGAAATAAGTCAAATAACTCATTTTGACTATTAATTAATGTGTATTTAAATTAATCAAGTATTAAATGTAAATACACAATAATTAAGCAAATGACTATGTAGTCTCTTTAGCATGTATCATGCGTTTAACCATTAAACGACTTTATAAATAATCAATATTATTTATTTATGTTGCTCTAGTGCTCAACGAGTATGTTTCATTATTGAGACTCTCTAGGTTCAGGTATATCCGTCACGAAATCTAATTTCGTGTCCATAATCTATCCACCCGTAGATTATGACGATCACGGATAATCTCGCTGAACCATACAGGTCGAGGTCATGGTAAATGTATAATTCCTCTGTCACAGGTATCCGGATAAATCCCAGAGATATAGATGTAAACGTCAAATCTCTATCGGGATTATCCAGTCGACTATTCTATTAGCAATCTCAAAAGAATGTTTAGAACTAGCTTCTAAACTTTACCACGGGCCCATGGTTTTATCTGATTGCTAATCATATGGACTACCTATGCTCTGATACACAGAACTGACGGATCCTATCTTGATACACATAGGACACCCTGAGGATCTATCTACACCCAACGAACAGGCGGAGGTCTGATCTAAATAGATCGGTGACGTGACTGCCGTCTAAGTGTAGAAGATGTCTCATGTGCCCACAATGGCATCTCAAGTCTAAGAATCACAAGTGCTACTCAACCCAAGAAGATTCTTATTGACGCTGGTGTACCATCCATTAAGAATCTTCGGTGAGTCATTCAGTGTTTATCCGCTATAAACACCTACACGTCTATACTAGTCTCCAAGACTAATGGTTCATTGAGAAACCATTGGAATCATATATTCCAGTATACGACATGTACCGGTCTCAACGGGTTTACTATACTGATCAAGTAGTGTAAACCTTGACCAGGAACTGTCTGAGAATGACAACGTCATGATACTTCTCAATGTCCGTTGCGACGCTTTTGCAACTGTATCATGACTAATCATTCTAGGGTCATTACGTCTTTACCATATAGAAAGATAGATTATATTATAGAAACTGCATATATTATTCATAATAATAATGTTTAACAGAAGTATTTAACAGAAATACAACCGGGAATTGGCGCTCTGAGCACCAACCCCAACAAGAGGGATTATACGTATGCAATGACCTCGACCTGTATGATTCAGCGAGATTATTTGTGATCGTCATAATCTACGGGTGGATAGATTATGGACACGAAATTGGATTTTGTGACGGATATACCTGAATCTAGAGAGTCTCAATAATGAAACATACTCGTAGAGCACTAAAGCAACATTTATAAATAATGTTGATTATTTATAAATCGTTTAATCGTTAAACGAAAAATACATGCGAACGGGCCGAACCGTCATTTCCTAATTAATGTGTATTTGTATTTAATATATGATATTACTAAATACACATTAATAAATAGTCAAATAAAGGTATTTGACATATATCATCAATATATGTATTTGAGATATTTAAAGTAAATATAATACAGATATTTGATATATTTATATTTAATTAATTATTTAATTGTTAAATGATTAATATAATTAAAATATAAATATATCACCAAATGATAAAGTTAGGAAATGATTACAAATGTAAATGTTTGACTTTACATTAAAGGAAAAGGTTGTCAAATTGATTTTGACTTCTTAAGATATTTGTTCAAAAATTGTTTGAAAAATTGAAATATCTTTTTCCTTAATTATTGTCAAATTCGGCCAACACTTTAAAGATATAAAAGTTATATTTTTTTCTTTGTTGCAATTGTTGACTTAGTATAAATATCAATAAAGTGTTTTTTAGATATTTATATATAAAGTTGGACAAATTCAAATGAAATGAAATTGAAAATAATTTGGTAAATACTTATGGTAAATTCGGCCAAGGGTTATTTTGCCACAAGTATATATTGTTTTCATTTCATCTTCATTTAACTAACCTAATACACTTTAAAAGAAAACTCCATTAATGGAAATCAAATGAAGCTTGTGAGAAAGAAAGAAGAAACCAAAGAAAGCTTGGATTTTAGTAAGTTTTTCCAACTTACTATTAGAAAGGAAAATGTTCCTTAGGATCTAGGCTTTAACATATGATGTTCTTAGGTTATTTCCTTCTTTATTCCTTGTGTTTTTGATGATGGAAGTTTTGGTGAAAGTGTAGAGCATGTATGATGAAGGAAGCTTATGGCTATTGTAGTAATAAGTGTTCTTTTATGGTTTTGGAAACTTTGTTGCTAATCTAGAGTTGTTGACCCACTCTTAAATGACCTAGATTTGATCTTGAGTTGTTTCATTGTGTTGAGACTTTGATTGGATGGAAGAAAGATGATTGAAGTATTGGATTTAACCAATTTGGTCTAATTTGTCCAATTTGATGAAATTGAAAAATTATGGTTCATGACCAATTCCAAATTTGGGGATTTTCATATATGTTGTGCATTTGGATGTTTAGATGATACATATAAAGTTTCATGTTCATTGGATTACATCTTGATGTGTTTTGATGCATGAAATGAGAAAGTGCGCAATTTGGCACTAATGTAGTGCATTCGGCCATGGGTCCAAAATTTGGGTTTTTGTTACTTTTGGTGTTTTGATCTTTTGAACATGCTAAGTTCATCTTAGAGATGATTTAGAATCATTCAAAATTGATTAGATCAATTTCGGACTAAAATGGACTAAATACCAAGTGTAAGGGCAATTCGGTAAATTCACTTGAATATGATTCATTTGAATTTTATTTCATAATTTGATTATTGGATAATTAAATAAATATGTTTATTTAATTAATCCGAGAAAAATTTTTGAAATCGAAAAATTTGATTTTCCACCTCTTCCGCTGCGTTACGATATTCCCCCTTAAAAACCCCTACACATATGAACCTTTTCGAGTTAAGCGAGCATAGTGGTCCTCTGACTTGAGATACCACAGTGGGATATATGAGTTATCCTCCACACTTTGATGGCAGTCACGTCAACGATCTATCCATGATCAGACCTCCGCCTGTTCGTTGGGTGTGGACTAATGCTCATGATATCCTGTGCGTATCAAGATAGGATCTGTCAGTCCTGTGTACAGGGCATAGGCATCCTCACGTGTTTATGATCTAGTAAATCCATGGTCGTGGTATAACATCGGAAAATAGTTCCGAGTGTTATTTAGAGATCATAAATGAAAGTCGATTGTATTATACCGAACAGATTTGACGTTCTCATCTATATCTCAGGTATAATACGGATATCCTTTGACGGAGGTATTATATGTATGCTATGACCTCGACTTGCATAGTTTAACAAGATTATCTGTGGTCGTCATAATCCATGAGTGGGTGGATTATGGACACGAAATTGGATTTCGTGACGGATATACCTAAACTTATAGAGTCCCACAATATGAAGTGTACTCGTTGAGCACTTGGGCAACTCGATATGAATAATACGGATTATTCATAATACTTCACCGGATTAAATGAGTTAATTCGGATCGTTTAATCGTTAAACGATAACACATGCAATTAGGGGATTTTGTCCGCTAATAATTATTGTGTATTTGTATTTGATACATATACGATTAAATACACATTAATTATTTGTCAAATGAGATTTTGACACATGCCATAAATATATGTATTTATTATTTAATGTAAATAAAAATACATATATGGTTGTTAATTAATTATTTAGTTATTTAATTGTTAAATAATTAAATAATTAAAAATTTAATCTTTATCCATTAATCATTATTTGAATGATATATGGTGAGATATGATTGGAACACATGGCATGGCTTTAAAGTAAACTTTATGCGTTCAAATGTGATTTGTTGTTATAAAGTTTGCATTAAAATTAATTGATTTAATTATTTTTTGGACAAAAAAGCCCCTAATTTCGACCATTTCTTCCTTATATTAGAAAATTTGTTTCTCTCTCTTGTTCAATCATCCACAATGGCCGAAAGTCTCTCAAACAAATGGGTTTCAAATCTTGTTTGGTGAATCCATGGAAAATCAAAGGAAAACTCAAGGAAAAGGCTAAGGAATTGGAGGATTGTTTAGAAATTTAGTTTATTGTTTAATGAGTTATTAGAAGGGTTCTAGGGTTCCTTTGATTCAGAATTTTTTGGGCTTTTGGTTGTTGTTGATGGAGAATGAAGTTTAGGCATGTGTGAAGTAGAAATTGGAAGTAATTAATGTAATTTTGTATCCAATTTGTTCAAATTGTTGTTGAATATTTTGTTGCCATTCTAGAATTATTTGAGCCACTCTAAAATAGCCTAGAATTGTTCTAGAGTTGTTCATATGGTAGGACTTTGATTGGTGTTTGAATAATTTGATTAATCTTGAATAAATTGGTTTTAAAGCATGAAATTGTGAATTTTTGGTTTGCTGATCTGATCTTGCAAAACTGGAAATTATGTGATGATTTTGATGTCTTACGAATGTAATGGATGTGTTTTGGGAGTTGGCACAATTTCCGGAAAGCGTTTCGGAGTTGAAATAAGCGAAAACGGTCAAAAACGGCGTTACGGGGTGGATTTTGTGTCAACCGGGTGACAGATGTGAAAAAAATGATTCTGTCACTGTTCGGGCAGCCCGTGAACTGCCCCGACACTATTGGATCTGACTGGGCAATTTCCATAAGTGTTGGGTAGTTGATTCGGCCAAAAACGTATTTTAGGCCATTTTGCAGAAAAATCGTTTTCGTAAAATTTTCGCGACGTTTCAACAATATTTATGTCAATATATGATATTGAATAAATAGGTTTAGGTGAAATATGAATAAATTATTGATATTAGATATTTAATAATTTATTTTATATTTTGAAAAAATTTTAAAATACGATTTCGTCCGAACTGTCGCTTCCGCTTCGCCCCGACCTCAAAACCCCAACAATACTCATCCAGGATATATATACAGGACAGCAATGCCAAAGAAACTATAGATCAACAATTCTGTGATTTCAAAAAAATAATTTCAAATCAGATGAAGATGAGAAAATAAGTGAGTTTATAATTCTATAAAAAATATATATATATACTTTTAATGAAACTGAAATAATATAAACCCAAAAGGTGTGTCAATTCAGTAAACGAAAGTTACATCAATTCAATAAAGCCACCTTTTAGTTTAAATACCAAAAACCAGTTAAATTTGATAATTTATAAACCCCCCAAAAAAAAGGGGGAAAAAGACTCGTGCCCCATGTCCATCTTTGACCCATGTACCCATCTTTGCCCTCCAATTTATTTATTTTTAGTTTTTAACTATAAAATTATTGATGTCTTATAAACATTTTTTTTACACAATTAATCTTTTTTACTAGACGATATTGTAAGCTAGCTACCACAATACATAAAGCCTCGGCTAAGCTAGCTATGCACATAATGGAACCTCGGCACCCACTGTGTTTTAAGTGTGATCTGTTCATTAGTTTATGCAACTGAAGAATATTAAAAAAAAAATATAATATTTAATGCTCAAATAAAATAACTCATACAATCATTCAATTATACTTTACCACACGTGTTAAATAATAAAAATAACAATAATTTTCTTTAACACAACTTCCATAACATTGATACCAGAAAATTAATCTTTTTATGAAGAAGGGTTAATAAATTCTTCATTGGTTTGACGGCGGGATTTCCAACGATTTCAAAAACAAATACTTGATCCCACACAAGAAATATTAAAAAAAAAAAAAAAAAGCCCTTCTCAGAGAAGGGGATCGTTCCCCTTATCTGACATTTTTTTTAAGAATTTTCTTTTTATTCGAAAAAAAATTGGGATATATTTTGTTTATTTGGGAAATTGAATTTTTGAGAAATTAATATCCATTATTTAATTTCATAAATCAGTTTTTACTTTTATTTTTTTTAAAAAAAAAATATTTTATTAAAAGTTATGTTGATTCTGATTATGATTTTGATTTTGATTTTATATTTTCTTTATTAAAAGTTGTTTGTCTTATTTAATTTCGTAAATCAGTATCCATATCTATTTTTACTTTTTTTTTAAAAAATATTTTATTAAAAGTTATGTTGATTCTGATTATGATTATGATTTTATATTTTCTTTATTAAAAGTTGTTTATCTTATTTAATTTCGTAAATCAGTATCCATATCTAATTTTACTTTTATTTTTAAAAATAAATTTTTTATTAAAGTTGTGTTGATTCTGATTCTGATTTTATATTTTCTTTTTTAAAAGTTGTTTGTCTTATATAATTTCGTAAATCAGTATCCATATCTACTTTTACTTTTTTAAAAGTTATTTGTTTTATTTGTGTTTTTAAATTCCAAATTTAAGTCGAACAATCCAACACGCAACTTCGCTCGGGTCCGGGTTCATTTAATTCCGAATTAAACGAATTTACCGTTGCGACATAATTAAATATAATTTAATTAAATAATTATGTCTTGCAAAATTATTATTATCCCAGATAAATTTTTGACGTAATTAATCCTAGATTAATTCTGTTCGAGTCAAATGTCATCGGTGAATCTTTGGGAAGTAACTCATGAGATCCTTGGATTTGTTGGCAGTAAATTCGGTCATCGGCCTATCCGAATATGTGCGTACCTAGCACCACGTTCTTACCGATTTACAAGACATAGTTGGCTTCTAGCAAAGCATCGTGCCTACCCAATTCTCCAGAAATATTCTTTTAAGGAATACATAATCTTTATCAAGCGTAGTATACTAAGTATTGCGCATTACAATCCAATATCAGATGTCACATGCTAGGCCTTGGGCTGGAATTATGTCTGCCCCGTTTGAAGCATATATCGGATCACTAGCAACTAGTCTCTGTAATCAGATAATCATGACCTTGTCATATTATCCTGATAGCTGCAGCATTTAAGAGTACTAGTTCTGTATCCCTGCGTGATCATCATCTCCATATGACTGAAGTGATATTTCCATCTTGACATCACACCCAATACACTACGATTCTCAGTAAACCCAAAAGAGGCGTACACAGAACCTGTTAAAGTCCCGGACGACCAAAACCAAAGCGTACTGATTGTCGCAAGTATTAGCGATGTAAGTCTCAGGTTAAGACCAAATACACCTACCCTGATTCGGATTCCCACATACACATAGTCATACTACCAATGGGATTCCGAGGGGTCTATCCATAGCGAAACTGTTCCCGGTCTAACGGCTAACAGAACTTCCTATCACACCTGCATAAGTATTCAATACTTAAATATATGAGAACTATGTCGTTAAGCTTCCATAACGCGCACAAGTGCATTACTGGTCTATTTCGCATTATCGATGTCCAGGCTCGATAATACTACGACTAGGGATATTTAATGATTAAACCGTTCATGGATTGATACTGTCTCATATCTTATTAATCTGGAACTAATCATAAGGACTTTTATCATTTATATATATATCAAAGTAATCTAATTACAAAATGATAAAATAACAATTTCTTTTGTCACATAGTTAATTGTACAAAAATCACAATGTCTTTTACAAATAGTGATGTTATGGATCACAATTGTCCAACAAATACGTAGTTTTGATTGTGTTATAAAACAATGAATTAATAATATAGAGTTTTTAATTATAAGAAATTCTCCGTTTCCCTATCATTTCAGTATGGATACAACATATTTTTCCTCATTTAGTCCCTACTTTGTATCCATATCATTTCAATATGGCTGGAGGGAAGCATGTTGGCTGGAGGGAAGCATGTTGGCTGGAGGACATTCACTTTAACTGCATGCACTGCATGCACGTCGGCTGGAACCATACAAGTTGGCTGGAGGCCGTGCAAATAAAAAAATATATATAAAGTAAAAAAAATATATAAAATTTTTAATATTAGATAATGAAATTGTTAGATAATGAAAGAAAGTCTTGAATTCACTTCATATGAATTTACAATGGTAAGTGTAACATCCCGCCTTAGCAGCAATGTTACCGGCAGGAGACAGGCTAAACCCATCTCCATAAGCCTCTGATTCTAGAAAAATTTCGGCATGATATATTCGTAACATCATGCAACCTGGCCTATAGCCAGCATCCATATACAACATAAACATAAAATCTCGGCCTCAGGCCGGAATCACCACATTATTGCAATCTAAGGGCCCAACACATAACATGACACTAAAATAATAATCTCAAGACTTAATACAACTAGGGCTCCGTGCCCGGAAATACGTATATGCGAAAACTTTTACAAGACTTAAACTTATACAATACAAATCCCTTACAACTAGACTCATAAACAACTGACTCTTTTTCCCTCAAGACCTGGTGACTGGCTGACTGCAACGCTGCTATCCGGCTTCTCAAGCTTTGGTGTCTGTGGTCGACCGATCAGGTCACCAACCTGCAAAACTCAAACAAACTGTTATGATACTTGGATATCTCCAAACTTTCCTACTCACTCTTTGCTAAATTAGTTTGGTTATTTATCAAACTTGTCTTCCTTTTATTTCATTGAAATATCACCAAATCGGATTAATAAAACATTCTTTCTATTAAACATCCAACGGACTGAAATCAATCCTATAAATATGTAAATGAAACCACATAATCATACGCTAATATCTTACCAACTATTCATTCTATGTAGACGTATAATATACACAGACATCAATCATAAATATACAAATGTAACCATGCTATCATGCTTCAATGTCAACTATATGCACCTCGTATGTTAACCAGGATATATGATCTATATGCATAACTTTTATAAGTAACACTGTACTTAAATCATGCCGTGCATTTATGAAATACGTCTGGAAAATCTTTTCTGAAAAACACTTTCGAAAACTGTTCACCTGAAGACTCTTTCTGAAAACTGAAGTTTCTAACTGAAATCTGTATCTCTAAAAAAAACCGTTTTCTAGAAATCTGATATTTCAAAACTTCTTTTCTGAAAACTAGTTTCTGAGTGTCTGTAGAAAAACTGAAAACTTTCTCTGGGTTCTGTCTTTGTCTGAAAAACTGGACGTATGAGGGCGTTACGTATCGTCCATCCCCTCGTACGCCGATCTGGAGGCAGAAGTGCAAAACCATGACTTTGGGGCGCTACGTCCCGCCGTCCCCAAAGCATGCCACAACTGTCTCATAATCTGGGAGTCTAGGGGCGTGATATCTCGCCGTCCTCCTAGCCCATCTGGAGGATCTGAGAGCGTCCCCTCAGTCCTCAACATGTGCACATGTCTCTGAATCCGTCAATTCCATAGTATCCGTCAATTCCAACTGAATCTCAAGTTACATACTGGGGTGAGTTTTTCCCTCATGCCCCGAAAAAAAAACATAAAACCATATTCTGTTTCTCAAAACTGTAAAAATATTTTCTGAAAAATATTCTTTCAAAAGCGTTTAAAACTTTTCTTTAAAACTCTTGAATTTCAAAACCATTCTTTAATTTTATCTTCAATTTTTCCGAAAACCATTACACACATACACACATATGTATTTCTTATGCTTCCTCTTATCCTAACCATGTTTCTTTATATTCTTAACTTATGTTATCATATTAAATTTCCCAAGCATAGATACACATCCAAAAAAAAAAAAAAAAAAAAAACAGGATTCGAAATCATATATATATATATATATATACTCATCATCACATATCATTCACATTAACAAGAATCATAATTATTAAACAAAGAATGAAAATGGCTTTATTTCTACCTGATACAGCTTTTCCAAATCGCAGGAAATTGGTTGCTTCAAGAATATAGCTTTTAAAGCTAACTTCAGCTTTACCCCAATATACTCCTCAAAAATTTGAAGGTAGAGTCGGTTTAGTTTCACAGACACGATATTCCAAATTATTAATCACACACATAAGCACATTTCATTATTTATCATGTTCAGAATTATTCAAGATTTCAATTTCACAACTCTACCAACCTTCTGCTTTGACAAGTTTGGTGTTAATTTATTAAGCACTAAACATTGGCATATGCAACACAAATAGAAACTTATAAAATTGAATTGAACTTAATCATCACCATTAATAATGGATATATATTAGATCAACTAACAAGAACACACAGGAACGCTAACTACTAAAACAATTCTAACAACTGACCAGATTGATTCAAATTATCATCAGAGAAGACCCTAGCTTGGTTTAATTTGTTCACACTTGACTGATAATATAACCCTAGCTCAGCTCCAGATTTAATAGTTTACCACACATAATTCAATAAAATGGAACCAATTGGGATTAGCTAACTAGCCCAAAAGTAAATATTTCACAGTAATTACACATAAGCATATCTAAATTGTCAAATACCCACATGAATTTCAATCACCAGCTAAAATTCATATATTACCAAATAAAATCATAGTAGCCAGATTCCAAAATCTATATAATACAAAGCTCCTCCAAACCAATTCAAATAATGACGTCAAATAAGAAGTTCAAATTACACGAAAATCCTATTCTTAAACTCCTCCAATACTCACAGCCAAACCCTCAATTTCCCCAAAACCTAAACCAATCAAAACAAGAATTATCGAATTAACACAGAAGCAATAAAATAACCAGGGGCGTACCTTAACATCTTAACTTCCTAATGCTAAAAAAAGACTATAAGCTTCTTTCATCAACTTTAAAGCATTCAATATTATCACGTATCTAAACATCCTTTCAAACATTCATTTTCAAAAAGGAAACAAAGATACATCTTCTATTCATAGTAGCAGTTTCGATCATCCCCTAGACATGAGAAAGATTAGGTTTTTATGGTAATAATCTTCCTTTTATTTCGTTGATCACTTTTTAAAATCCCTAAATCGGCCAATTACAAAAATTGTTCCCTAAATTTCAGAATCCACAAGTTCTTAGGTTATTATCACCGATTTCTTCTTCTCATCTAATTGATCCAATATCCTTCATTTCATACAAAATACTTAATCTAAGATAAGTTTTACATACTTCCAATCCACCATTTCACCCAATTTCAGATTTTAATCCCAACTCAAATTATCAAATCAGTCAATTTTCAAGGAAATGAAGGTATAGTATACTTACTATTTACAGAAATCACCTTCTTCTTCATATTCTTCTTCTTCTCATGATCTCTACTGCTCTCGACTTTCTTTTTTCTTCTTTCTGTTTTCGGTCTTCTCTTCCTCTTCTAGTTTCTTTCTCGATCTGCTTCTTTCTTCTCGATTCCTCCTGCTCTTTCTGTCTCTCTCCCGGCCCATGTCTGCCGGATGCACTGGGACTCGTCGGTGGCCAGAACAAGACCGGACGACACCCTCACTCTCTCTTTCTCTCTCGATCTCCATTCCTCTCTTCTCTATTTTCTGGTTTCGCTTATGCTCTTTTCCTTCTCTCTGTTCTGCGTGAGTTTTGTGTATTACGTTGAGCTGTGTGTGTGAGTATATTATGTTACACCTGTGTAATAATAGAATATATGTGTATATATATAATACTTGTGTGTGTGCTTAATATGTATATGTATTACACGTGTATATGCATAAGAAATATCTAGATTCATTTATATTTTTTTTTTTGATAAATTTTCAAATTAATCCCTCAAATTTATTTTAATAATAACTTATAATTAATTTCCATAAAGAGTTCCCCTTTTATCATAAATATAATTCTCGAGTTCGGACACGACCTTACGCGTGAAAAATAAATTTACATAGCTCGCTAAAATATTCTGGTATGTTACAGTAAGGGCCTTTATATAGGCTACATACAAAACCAAAATAGAAAAGGAATCCTATAGTAATGAGGAATAATAATGACTATAGGAAATATGCATCTAACAGGGAAATATAATAAAACCATAAATCCTAATGGTATTGGGAATTCCATATTTCTTAACACCCCCCCCTCAAACTCAAGCTGGTAACGAAGGAGTAAGCTTGAGGTTGCATCTTAAAATCGGAGAGCGGAGTTCTGAAACTTGGAAATCTTGAAACTTGGAGGCTGGAAACCTTGAGATAATGGATGAGCTTTAACCTACCAAGCCCGAAGGGGGGAGTCGAAGCCCAAAATGATGCCGAAGCAGGAGAGCTTTAACCTACGAAGCCCGAAGGGGGAGCCGAAGCCCAAGAGGATGCCGAAGCCGGAGAGCTTTAACCTACGAAGCCCGAAGGGGGAGCCGAAGCCCAAAATAATGCCGAAGCAGGAGAGCTTTAACCTACGAAGCCCGAAGAGGGAGCCGAAGCCCAAAAGGATGCCGAAACCGGAAAGGGAGCGAAATCCCGAAAGAGAGTCGAAGCCGGAGAGGGAGCGAAATCCCGAAAGAGAGCCGAAGCCCGAGAGTGCCGAAGCCAAAGAGGGAGCGAAATCCTGAAAGAGAGCCAAAGCCTGAGAGTACCAAAGCCAGAGAGGGAGCGAAATCCCGAAAGAGAGCCGAAGCCCGACAGAGAGGGAGTGAAATCCCAAGAGAGAGCGGAAGCAAATCTGAAAGAGAGTCGAAACCTGAAAGGAGCCGGCTTAGAGCACACTTGTGAAGCGGTGGTGCGTGACGGAAGAAGCACTTGTGAAGGGGCGGCGTATGGGAAAAGCAATGTGGTGGTTGACAATGGGGGCACGTGAGGGTCACACAATTATGGTAGCCGTGATCCCCCACGCGCCGATGAGAATCAGAGAGAGTGAAAATAGAAAAGTCAGAACCTGGTGTCTGATACCATGTTAGATAATGAAAGAAAGTCTTGAATTCACTCTATATGAATTTACAATGGTAAGGGCCTTTATATAGGCTATATAGAAAACCAAAATAGAAAATGAATCATATAGTAATGAGCAATAATAATGACTATAGGAAATATGCATCTAATAGGGAAATATAATAAAACCATAAATCCTAATGGTACTAGGAATTCCATATTCCTTAACAGAAATGAAGTCTTGAATTCACTCTATATGAATTTACAATGGTGACAGCCTTTATATAGGCTACATAGAAAACCAAAATAGAAAAAGAATCTTATAGTAATAAGAAATAATAATGAATATAGGAAACCTGCATCTAATAGGGAAATATAATAAAATCATCAATCCTAAAGGTACTAGGAATTCTATTTTGGATATTAATTCTATAATATAGATTTCCATAATAATATTCATTAACATTCCTTAACATCTCCCCTCAAACTCAAGCTGGTAACGAAGGAGTAAGCTTGAGGTTGCATCTTGAAATCGGAGAGCGGGTTTCTGAAACTGAAAATATTGAAACTTGGAGGCTGGAAACCTTGAGATAATGGATGAGCTTTAACCTACGAAGCCCGAAGGGGGAGCCGAAGCCCAAGAGAATGCCGAAGCCGAAAAGGGAGCTGAAGCCCAAGAGAATGCCGAAGCTGAAAAGGGAGCGAAATCCAGAAAGAGAGCTGAAGCCCGAGAGTGCCGAAGCCAAAAAGGAGCGAAATCCTGTAACAATCCGGGATATTTTAACGAGATCGTGTAAGTTTTATTTTCCGCGTGTAGGGTCGCGTCGAACACAAGGTTAATTTTAGTGCGTAATGGGGACTTGTTCAAGAAATTAATTAGAAAAAATAAAAATAAATAAAGTAAATAAATAATAATAACAAAAAAAAAGGATTAAAAATTTCAATTTTTAAATCTAGATAAATCTAGATAATTCATGCATACATAAGATATTTTTAAGCATTTATTACACATTTGTTTATTATATATATATATATATATATATAATATATATATATATAATATATATATATATATATAAGTATTATATATACACACACGTGAGGGGAAGATAACACACACACTTGCCAAATTAAAGAACACACACACAGTCACAATTCACAACTCTCACACACAGAAAAACACAGAAAGGGGCACGGCAGAAAAAGAAGAAATAGAGGGGTAGATCGAGAGAGGGCAGAGAGGTGAGAGGGACCGAGTGGAAAAAGGAATTAGGAAGAATAAGAGCAAAGCGGAAGCCGTAAAGTAGAGGCAGAGATGAAGGGGGGCCGAAACAGAACAAAGAAAATCAGAGAGAGAGAAAGCTGAGCAGAGGCAGTGTGGAAGAGAAAGGGGCTGCCTGGCCGTGTCACTGGTCGTCGGCGAGACTCCGGCTAGTCCATGAGGTAAAATTCGGTAAGCAGAGGCAGAAAAATAAGTAAGAAAACTATATAATGATTTCATTGATTTGTGGTATTGGATTCTTTTTGGGTTTTAATTTGATTATCAAAATTGGCTTACGTTTAGCCATTGGGCAATTTAGATATCTTTTCTTTCTATGAGATCGAATTAATCTTTGAGAAAAAAAAAAACAAATAAAATATTTCTTCAAGACTCGGTGATTTTGGTCTGTTTTGCCTCAATTTTTTTTTCTAGATTCTTGATTTGAAGCTAAAGTTTGGTGATTTATTTTTCTTTCTGGGTATATCCCATTTGATGTTCTGATTGGTAAATGGTTATGGCTTCAATTTGATATCTAAGTTGGGTTTATATTTGGTTCAATGCTTGATTTTATTAAAGTTAGTATGTTGTTTTAGTGGTAATGACAGTGCTTGCTTAGCATGACATATTTGTTTTTACTTTTTAGTGTTACATGTTGGATTAATGGTTGAAAATATAAATTTGTTTTTCCTCTGGGAAGTTAATATTGGAGTTGGAAACTTACGTTGAATAAGTTGATTATGTATATTATGTCATGCATTTGTTTACATGAATTGAGTGAGAATATATGAATATAAACTATAGGTTAGATTGGTTATAAGCTGTTGATAATATTAATATCAGTCCTTTAAGTATACCAAGCTTGATGATGAAAACGTGTATGAAATATATATGGTATCATTGAGTTGATAAGGGTAAACTCCGGATGTATGTTATAATAGCAAAACTCTAAGTTGATTATAATTAATAATTTTCTAATTTGAATAAGCAAATATGCAAGGTAATGAATTGAATAATGAATGTGAAGTGAATGCTATTATATATACAACTTAAAATGATGCTGTGTGACACATTCGATTTCAAATGATTGTAATATTGTGACAATTTATTTTGTAAGTAAGCTTAGGCATGTATAAAGAAAAAGACATAAGAAATATAATACATGTATCATTTAGTTGAAAGAATCCACGAAGATATGCATGAATATATATGTTAGTGTGGATAACGAGTGTGAAGTCAAGATGTCTAGAGGTATAAAACGTTCTATGATGTTGATAGTCTGAATCGTGAAATATTTTGAAATATATTTTGACAACTTCGTATTTGATTTCTGGTTTTTAAAGTTATGATTTTGTTTACAAAGGATAAAGAAATTGTTTCCGCCACGGTGTTTGATGATTTATGTTTTTGACCCTCCGTGGTGATCGTTTATGTTACGTTCCGGGTTGGCCTCCGGGGCGATCGTTACGGGTCCAGACCATCAGAAAATGGTTGGCCCACTACCCTGTTGATATGGTCCGTACACTGTTAGGTCTTTGCGCGCGACCGAGCAGTGGACGATCGGTATGTATTTTGAAAATCATGCATCAAAAATTTATTTTTGACTGACACATATTTATGTTTTGGGGGGGAAAAATGATTTCAAAGAATTGCATATTGATTTAATACATTTTGATATTATTTTTAATACTACACGATAAGATGTTTTTATTTTATTTTCGTCTCAGCGGTTGTTTTATTTTTTTTTCTTGATGTGTTTCCGCTAAGATGATTGGTTATTGTTATGTTTCCGCCCCGACGATCGGTGTATGCATTTATGTTTTTCATGACTCATCATATGTTTCCGTCGGGGTGATCGTGTAGGGGTTATTTAGGGGGTGAATCCGGTAACGCAGCGGAAGCGGTGAAAATCCTATTTTCAGATTTCAAAACTTTTTCTCGGATTAATTAAATAAACATATTTATTTAATATTCCAATAATCAAATTATGAAAATAAATTCAATAAAACAATTTTAAGTGAATTTACCAAATTACCCTTGCTTTGTATTTTTGTCCGTTTTAGTCCGAAATTGATCCAATCAATTTTGAATGATTCTAAATCATTTCTAAGATGAACTTATGATGTTCAAAACATCAAAACACCAAAGCAAGCAAAATCCCCATTTTTCCTTATCAAGGCCGTGAGCCTCCATTTGGTGCCATTTTGGCCATTTGGTCATTTCATGTCTCAAAACTCATCTAAATGAAATCCAATCAACATGAAACTTTATATGCATCATATACACACCCAAATGCACAACATATATGAAAAGCCCCAAATTTGGAATTAGTTAAGAACCCTAATTTTTCAATTTCCACAAATTGGACAAATTAGGTCATTTACATTAAATCAATTACTTCAATCATCATTCTTCCATCCAATTCAAGTCTCAACACAATGAAACAACTCAAGATCAAATCTAGGTCATTTAAGAGTGGGTCAACAGCTCTAGATTAGCAACATGGTTTCCAAAACCTTAAAAGAATAGTTACAACTACAATAGTCACAACACTTCCTTCATTACACATGCTTCACACTTCTCCAAAACTTCCATCATAAAAAACCACAAGAAACAAAGAAAGAAACATCCTAAGAATATCATATATTAAAGCCTAGAACCTAAGGAACATATTCCTTACTAATAGCAAGTTTGAAAAACTTACTAAAAATCCAAGCTTTTGATGTTTTAGCCTTTCTTCTCACAAACTTCCTTTAGCTTCTTTCAATGGAGTTTATTTTGATAAAGTGTATTAGGTTAAGTGTATCATGAAATGAAAAACAATTTATACCTCCACCAAAAGTGCCTTGGCCGAATTTCATCTAATGAAATGCATGTTTGGTAATTTCATTTTTCATTTCAAATTCATTTGGTCAACTTGCACAAATATCTCATAAACAACTTTATTAGATATTTATTTTGGTCAACAAATGCAACTAATGTCATTTACTTTAAATATCCTAATGTAAGATATTTATATTTTAATTAATTTAATCATTTAACAATTAAATAATTAATTAATTAATCAAATACAAATATATTAAATATATGTATAATATTTACATTAAATATTAAAAACATATATTCATTTAGGAAATAACTCATTTTGACTATTAATTAATGTGTATTTAAATTAATCAAGTATTAAATGTAAATACACAATAATTAAGGAAATGACTATCTAGTCTCTTTAGCATGTATCTTGCGTTTAACCATTAAACGACTTTATAAATAATCAATATTATTTATTTATGTTGCTCTAGTGCTCAACGAGTATGTTTCATTATTGAGACTCTTTAGGTTCAGGTATATCCGTCACAAAATCTAATTTCGTGTCCATAATCTATCCACCCGTAGATTATGACGATCACGGATAATCTCGCTGAACCATACAGGTCGAGGTCATCGCAAATGTATAATTCCTCCGTCACAGGTATCCGGATAAATCCCAGAGATATAGATATAAACGTCAAATCTCTATCGGGATTATCCAGTCGACTATTCTATTAGCAATCTCAAAAGAATGTTTAGAACTAGCTTCTAAACTTTACCACGGGCCCATGGTTTTATCTGATTGCTAATTATATGGACTACCTATGCTCTGATACACAGAACTGACGGATCCTATCTTGATACTCATAGGACACCCTGAGGATCTATCTACACCCAACGAACAGGCGGAGGTCTGATCTAAATAGATCGGTGACGTGACTGCCGTCGTAAGTGTAGAAGATGTCTCATGTGCCCACAATGGCATCTCAAGTCTAAGAATCACAAGTGCTACTCAACCCAAGAAGATTCTTATTGACGCTGGTGTACCATCCATTAAGAATCTTCGGTGAGTCGTTCGGTGTTTATCTGCTATAAACACCTACACGTCTATACTAGTCTCCAAGACTAATGGTTCATTGAGAAACGATTGGAATCATATATTCCAGTATACGACATGTACCGGTCTCAACGGGTTTACTATACTGACCAAGTAGTGTAAACCTTGACCAGGAACTGTCTGAGAATGACAACGTCATGATACTTCTCAATGTCAGTTGCGACGCTTTTTGCAACTGTATCATGACTAATCATTCTAGGGTCATTACGTCTTTACCATATAGAAAGATAGATTATATTATAGAAACTGCATATATTATTCATAATAATAATGTTTTACAGAAGTATTTAACAGAAATACAACCGGGAATTGGCGCTCTGAGCACCAACCCCAACTGATCGTTAGGGTCTAAGCCATCAGAAATGGTACGACCCAACCCTCTGTCGGCAGGGGATCGGTACGTTCATTGTCCGATCTATGCGCGCGATTCGGACATTGGGCGATCGTTTATATTTCGTCCAGTGAGATATGCTGGATGATTGGTATGGTTTTATGACTATGAATTTTGAAACTGATTTTGTTTACAGAAAAATGATTTCTTAAATGTATTTTTGAAATGGTTTTTATAGATTTCAGACTAGCAACATCATAAGAGCTTATAGGGTTATTTATTACTTATGGCCGTGTCTACAAATGTATTAGTCAATATAAAAGATTATGTTCATTAAATATATATATATATATATATATATATATATATATATATATATATATATATATAGGTAGGCTTATAGTTAGATGTAGATCTTATACGTATAGTGGCGTTTATATAGTTTACGAGTCATACGTTTTAGGATTCATTTGAGTTGTACATAATTGATACTAGTGGATGATAATATAATCTATATACATATGTACACATGATTGATAATAGTGAGATGAATGATTGAAAGACAGAATATTTTATAAATTCGATTTGATGATATTTCAATGAAATAAAAGAAAGATAATTATAATAAATGCCCGAGTTAGATTGGCAAAGAGTGGTGTTTGAGTTTTGCAGGTTGGTGACCCGATCGGTCGACCAAAGTCTCCAGAGCTTGAGGAGCCAGATAACAGCGTTGCAGTCAGCCAGTCACCAGGTTTTGGGAATATAAGGGTCAAGTTGTATAAGTCTGGTTGATAAGTAATTGAGTTATATGGTATAGTTGTATAAGGTTAAGTTTGTAAAAGTTTTTATTAATACGAATTTTTGGGCACGGAGCCCAATTATATTATGTCTTGAGTTGTTTATTTTAGTTTTATATTATATTGGGCCCTATAGGTTGTATAGAAGTGCTGGACTTTGATCCAGGTTGCATGACTTTTAGTAGAGGTCATGCTAAATTTTCGTTAGAGTCTGAGGCTTATGGAGTCGGGATTAGCCTGTCTCCTGCCGGTAACATCACTGCTAAGGCAGAATGTTACAAATCCCGAAAGAGAGTTGAAGCCCGAGAGGGCCGAAGCTGGAGAGGGAGCGAAATCCCAAAAGAGGGCCGAAGCTGGAGAGGGAGCGAAATCCCGAAAGAGAGCCGAAGCCCGAGAGTGTCGAAGCCAGAGAGGGAGCGAAATCCCGAAAGAGAGCCGAAGCCTGAAAGTGCCAAAGCCAGAGAGGGAGCGAAATCCCGAAAGAGAGCCGAAGCCCGAAAGGGAGAGAAATCCCGAAAAGAGAGTTGAAAACACGAAAGAAAATAGAAAAAACAGAAATAAGAGTGACGAATTTTTTCCAAAATCAGGAAGAAAATTGGCAATGGTAAAAGCAATGTGGTAATTGGCAAAGGGGGGCGCGTGAGGGTCACGTAATTATGGTAGCCGTGATCCCCCACTCGCCAATGAGAATCAGAGAGAGTGAAACTAGAAAAAGGAGAACATGGTGTCTGATACCATGTTAGATAATGAAATGAAGTCTTGAATTCACTCTATTTGAATTTACAATGGTGACGGCATTTATATAGGCTACATAGAAAATCAAAATAGAAAAAGAATCATATAGTAATAAGAAATAATAATGAATATAGGAAACCTGCATCTAATAGGGAAATATAATAAAATCATCAATCCTAAAGGTACTAGGAATTCTATTTTGGATATTAATTCCATAATATAGATTTTCATAATAATGTTCATTAACATTCCTTAACATTTACAAAATTTATAAAATAAAAAAATTAAAATAACAAAAAATGAATACATGTGTTTTTTTTTGTTTTTTTTCGAAATTAAAATAAAATCTTTTTTAAAAAAGAAGAAGAAGTCAAAGAAGGGGAACGATCCCCTTCTCAGGGAAGGGCGAACGATTTCGCCCTTCTCAGAGAAGGGGGTCGACCCCCTTCTCTGACAATTTTTTTTTTTTTAGAATTTTTTTTTTAATTCAAAAAAAAAGTGGAATATATTTTAGGCCATGCAAATTAGCTGGAGGCCATGCAAAAAAAAAAATATAAATTTTTTTAAAAAAATTATAAAATAGAAAAATAAAATTACTACATGTGTTTTTTTTATTTTTTTTAAAATTAAAATAAAATATTTTTTTTAAAAAAAAAAAAGAGAAGAAGAAGAATTTTTTTTAATTCGGAAAAAAAAAAGTGGGATATATTTTGGGCCATGCAAATTGGCTGGAGGCCATGCAAGTTGGCCGGATTCACATTCGTCGGCTGGAGGATATTCTCTTCACTGGATTCACCGCTTCGCCCTATTCTCGTGTTCCTTTGCTATGAATATACAATTTCGAACTACTCACGGAGGAGTATCCGAATCATTCAATAACAACCACTAACACGAAGTGGACCATGCTTAAAATTGAGTCTCAAAATGCTTACTCATAAGTATTTTCCAGCGCACACACATATATATGCATAATTACCTAAATAATCTGGCCTCTTCTTCTTCTTCTTCTTTTTTTTTTTTTAATTTCAACTTTGTTTTGATGATTTATTATGAATTTTATGCTAAACTTACTTTTCAAGTTTTAGAGTTTGCAAATTATATATGTGTACACACACACTCTCCCTCAGTCCCATAGACTTATTTTCATTATTTTTTTTAAAAAAAAAATAGTTAATGGCATGTCTCCTCTCTTATCCCAGTTGGCCAAAAATGGCTTATTTATAGCTTCAAGATACATAATACGTAATGCGTAATATTATGAAAAAAAAATTAGTTAATGGCATGTCTCCTCTCTTTGTCAAAGCCCTCACATATCGTCAAATTAAAAATATATATATATATATTACAGTCATGCGCCCTCGCATATCGTCAAATTAAAAAAATATATATAATACAGTTCCGACCCTATTTCCAAGTAGGGATGGCAAAATCTGGATCCGGAAGAGATTTTGTTACCTCGGGTCCGGTTCCGGACCCGGGACCTGGGTCCGGATCCGGCTACCCGGATTTCTTTTTTTTTTTTAATTTTTTAAATTTTAATTATATTATTTTATATTTGTATTTATATTTTGTCAATTTATTAATTTTATTTCAATTCTTTTAATTTTTTATTATATTTTATTATATACACACACAAAATATTTTATATTTTTTTTATTATAATCTAATTTTTATATTTATTTTTTCCTGACCCGGGTCCACCAGGTCCGGACCCACGTGATCCCTTGTCCAGACCCGGAATCACCCGGGTCATTAAAATATATATATATATATATTATATATATATATATTACAGTTCCGACCCTATTTCCAAGTAGGGATGGCAAAATCCGGATCCGGAAGAGATTTTGTTACCTAGGGTCCGGTTCCGGACTCGGATAAATATTCCCCGGTCCGGATCCAGTTACCCAGATTTCTTTTTTTTTTTAATTCTTTTAAATTTTAATTGTATTATTTCATATTTGTATTTGTATTTTGTCAATTTTATTAGTTTTATTTCAATTCTTTTAATTTTTTATTATATTCTATTATATATATACACACACACATATACACATAATATTTTATATTTTTTTATTATAATCTAATTTATTATATTTATTTTTTATTTATTTTTTTCAGACCCACATGATCCCATGTCCGGACCCGGAATCACCCGGGTCTTAATTTTAATGACCCGGATTTCTTTTTCTTTTTAATTTTTTTTTTAAATTTTAATCGTATTATTTTATATTTATATTTGTATTTGTATTATTTTATATTTATATCAGCAAACTAAAAAATATATATTAGTTATGCACCCTCGCATATCAAATAAAAGAAAAAATATATATTACAGTTCCGACGCTATTTCCAAGTAGGGATAGCAAAATCCGGATTTGGACCCGGGTTCGGATCCGGAAGAGATTTTGTTACCTCTGGTCCGGTTCCGGACCCGGGTAGACCCGGTCCGGATCTGGTTACCCGGATTTCTTTTTCTTTTTAATTTTTTTAAATTTTAATTGTATTATTTTATATTTATATTTGTATTTGTATTTGTATTATTTTATATTTATATTAGTAAACTAAAAAATACATATTAGTTCTGCGCCCTCGCATGTCATATCGTTAAATTAAAAAATATATTAAAAATATATATATTAAAGTTGTGCGCCCTAGCATATCAAATTAAAAAAATTTATGCCCCTTGCATATCGCCAAATATATATATATATATATATATATTACAGTTCTGCGCCTTCACATGTTGTCAAATTAAAGATATTTTATTTCCCCGAGTCCGGTTCCGGAAGAGATTTTGTTACTCCGGGTCCAAAACCGGACCTGGGTAAACCCGGTCCAGATCCAGTTACCCGGATTTCTTTTTCTTTCTTTTTTTTTTAATTTTATTAAATTTTAATTGTATTATTTCATATTTGTATTTGTATTTTGTCAATTTTATTAGTTTTATTTCAATTCTTTTAATTTTTTATTATATTCTATTATGTGTATATATATATATATATATATATATATATATATATATATAATTTTTTTATTATAATCTAATTTATTATATTTATTTTTTTCCGGACCCGAGTCCACCTGGTCCGGACCTATGTGATCCCGTGTCCGAGCTCGGAATCACCCGGGTCTTAATTTTAATAACCCAAGTCCGGATTTTTTCTGAGAAATCCTGACCCGGGTCATTTAAAAAAATATATATATTAGGGGTGGGCGCGGTTCGGTTTGGTTCGATTTTTACTAAAAACCGAAACAAACCATATTTTACGGTTCAGATTTTTTACCTCTCAAACCAAACCATTAAATAACGGTTTGGTTTGGATTGAAAATTTTTCAAACCAGAGGTTTACGGATTGGTTCGGTTCGGTTTACGGATTATTATATTTCAAATAAATTTTCATCCACTTAAGTGAAGACAAAAAAAAAATAAAAGAAAATTAGTCTATCCAACAAATGGTATAAAGTGTTAGGGTGTAAGTTGTGACTCCATGGAACATATGCACTCCATAAATGATTGAAAAATGAGGCACAATTAATTCTTGTATTTTTTAAAAATTACTTCGAATAATGATGCTACCATCATTCTAATTAAGAGACAAATCCAACATCTTACTTTCAAGAATAATGATGCTACCATAAAACAAAAAATTGAAGAATAAAAGTATTAATAAATAAATTGAAGAATAAAAGTATTAACAAATAAATATATTAACAAAACATTTAAGAATAAAAGTATTAATATACTAATAAAAAAAATATAGAATAAAATTAAAAGAAAAATACAAATATTTTTATAAAAAAATATATATTTTTAATTATAACGGTTCGTTTCGGTTTAACAGGTGCGGTTCGGATTAGCTCTTGAACCGAACCGTAAACCGTTGGGGGTGGGCCAATCCGAACCGCAAACCAAACCGTTAAGAAAAAAATCACAATTTCGGTCCGGTTTGGATCGGTTTGCGGTTTGGTTCGGTTCGGTTGGTTTTTTGCCCACCCCTAATAAATAAATATATATATATATATACAGTTCTGCGCCTTTGCATGTCGTCAAATTAAAATAAAAATATATATTACAGTTTTGGAAGATATTTTGCTACCTCGGGTCCGATTCCGGAAGAGATTTTGTTACCCCGGGTCCGAAACGGTCTGGATCCGGTAACCCGTATTTCTTTTTCTTTTTATTTTTTTAATTTTTTAAATTTTAATTGTATTATTTTTTATTTATATTTGTATTTTTATTATTTTATATTTATGCCTTTACGCTTTCTCATACTTGTCCTCACACAAATATTTCTGCATGCTCTCATCCATATGTACACATTAATGACATAAAATCTCATGCATGACATGCTTTTATGCTCATTTATGTTTCGTATACTTATGATATCTTATATATAACATGCACACACTCACATATAGCCATTCATCAATAACTTCTTTGACTAATATTTACTGCAGGGCTAAAAACAGGTTCTGCCCTAATAGGGTCAGACTCGGACTAACTGCTCAGGGGCTGGCCGAGTCTCTGAATCAAGTTTTGCCTCAGATCCTAAGTTTTCAGAGGCTGACTATACTCCTACAGCAGGGTCTGACCTGGTCTTAAATTCTCAGAATCTGAAGATACTCGCTGGTCAAGTTCTGACATATTAGGTTGTATATCAGGGGCTGAAAAAGCCTCCAGGACAGAGTCTGACTAAGTTTCAGGGGCTGATCTGATTTATTGAGCAGAGTCTGACCTGATCCTAACACCTTCAGGGTCTGCCAAGGTTTTTTGGTTAAGGGCTGACTTCGTTTCATGAGGTCAGGATCTGAATTACTTTATATATCAGGGTCTGACTCGATTTAAATGGTCATGGTCTAACTACACCTCCTGATAGGGGTCTGGTTTGATTTCTTAACATCGCTCTGATTTAGAGTCTGCTCAGGGTCTGCTCAGGGTCTAGTCAGAGTCTGGTCAGGGTCTGAATCATTTTTACAAATCAGAGTATGACCCACCCATCATCGTCAAGGTCTGAAATATATATAGGTCAGGGGTAAAACCTCAATAAGGTCAAGGTCTAAGTCCGAATCAAAAGCAAGGTCGGATCAAGGTCTGATTCAGGGTCTGGTCAGGGGATACCATATCAGGTTCTATCATTTCATGGTTACTTGTGGCTTATTCAGGGGCTGATCTAGGCAAATTTTAGAGCCGATTCAGAGGCTTATTGGAGGCTACTCTGGGGGGTCTGATCAGGGCCAAGCTAGAGGCCAATTACAAGGGTTTACTAGGGCTGTTTTGGAGCAATTTCAGAGGCTGTTCTCCGGTTCAATTTAAGACCAAATACTAGATATAAGGTCAGAAACAAAGTCTGAATTGGACCTCAAAATCAGGAAATTCACTGCCATTTCTATTCTCTCTTCTTCTCTGGCTCTATTACATACACATTACATTCTTTCATCATTTAGTGTGTAATAACTCTATTAAGTCAGGCATCTGCAACTTTTCAATGCTAATAGCAACAAACTTCCAGAATATGACAGTACACAAAAACCAGTATTTCAATTCTTCTATGAACACATCATCAATATACAATTCATCATCCACATATATTAATATAACACTTACCTGATTCTTCATACTGTTATCCTCGTCCAGGAACATGCCCATAAACGCAACCACGAATTTATTAATTCATACTACTCATTTATGATTCTGTTCTGGCTACTGCTACTGCCAATCCTACCCCTTACTGTTTCTACATCATCTACTGCTACTGCTTCTTTGATTACTACTACCATTACTAATTCTGCTTCTGCCAATTTTTACAGCTATTATCACCACTTCTACCATTGCTACTGCTACCCTTTTTCTGCAACTACAACTGCTACTAACTCTATTTCTTTCTACACTATAGCCGTATGTATATATACATATCATCACTACATTGCAGATTTTAAAAAAATCCCTAATTTCTAGGGTTCGTAACATAATTTTCCCCAAATTCCTAATTACTTAATCCAATTAATTTCTTTCAAGTTCAAGATTAAAATCAATGTTGGATTACTCTAATATACTCATTATTATCATTCTTAATTCAATTTCCAGATTTCTTCATCAAATCTATTTAAACCCATAGACCCCAATTTATCAAATTTAATCAAAGCTCAAGAAAATCATTACATAGTATACTTACTGGTTTCTGATGCATTTACGAAGCTACTGAAATTGAAATTAAACTCCCTAGCTTTGTTTCCTTCTCATCGTCCTTCAGCTCTCTCGCTCGTGTCTCTAGTTCAGCCTCTGTCTGCTTCTGCTTTCTGCCCAGCCTCTGCTCGCTGTTTCAGATTTCGCCGGAGTCCCACCGGTGACCGGAGTCACGGCCGAAGTGTACCGGAGCTCCCCATCTCTCTCTCATTCACTCTCGAGCTCTCTCTCCCCTTCTCTCGATCTCTCCATATCTTTTCTCAGTAAAAATGATAAAAACGTGTCCCCCAAAATAGATATCCAAGGATTATTTATTGAAAAATTTCACTTCAGCCCCTAATCTAGGATTATTAATATTTCATAATTAGCCCTCTGAAATATTCTAATTCGCTTTATAATTATCTCGCGCTTGGACGCGACCTCGCTTACGGAATTAAACTTAATGCGAACACGCTAAAATAACTCAGGATGTTACATCGTCAAATTAAAAAAATATATATATTACAGTTCCGACCCTATTTCCAAGTAGGGACGGGGCCGATTCCGGACCCTGATAAATATTCCCGAGTCCGGACCAGTTACCCGGATTTCTTTTTTTTTAATTTTTTAAATTTTAATTGTATTATTTTATATTTATATTTGTATTTTGTCAATTTTATTAGTTTTATTTCAATTCTTTTAATTTTTTATTATATTATATTATATATATACACACACACAAAATATTTTATATTTTTTATTACAATCTAATTTATTATATTTATCTTTTATTTATTTTTTTCCTGTCCGGGATCCACCCGGTTCGGACCCGCATGATCCCGTGTCCGGCCCCGGAATCACCCGGAAAAAATCTGGACCCGGGTCATTAAAAAACATATATATATTACAGTTTTGAGCCTTCGCATGTTGTCAAATTAAAAAATATATATATATTACAGTTCTGGAAGATATTTTGTTTCCCCGGGTCCGGTTTCAGATAATTTTTTTAAATTTTAATTGTATTATTTTATATTTATATTTTTATTTTTATTATTTTATATTTATATTAGCAAACTAAAAAATATATATTAGTTCTGCGCCCTTGCATGGCATATCGTTAAATAAAAAAATATTAAAAAAATATATAGTAAAGTTGTGCGCCCTCGCATATCAAATTAAACAAATTTATGCCCCTCGCATTTCGTCAAATTAAAAAATATATATATTACAGTTCTGCGCCTTCGCATGTGGTCAAATTAATATATATATATATATATATATATATATATATATATATTATATATTACACTTTTGGAAGATTTTTGTGTTTCCCCGGGTCCGGTTCGGGAGAGAGATTTTGTTACCCCGGGTCCGAAATCGGACCCAGGTAGACCCGGTTACCCAGATTTCTTTTTCTTTCTTTTTTTTATTTTTTAATTTTAATTGTATTATTTTATATTTGTATTTGTATTTTGTAAATTTTATAATTTTTATTTCAATTCTTTTAATTTTTATTATATTCTATTATTTATATATATATACACACACAGACACACACACATAATATTTTATATATTTTTTATTATAATCTAATTTATTAAATTTATTATTTATTTATTTTTCCCGGACCCGGGTCCACCCTGTCCGAACCCGCGTGATCCCGTGTCCGGACTCGGAATCACCCGTGTCTTAATTTTAATGACCCGAGTCCGGATTTTTTCGGAAAAATCCGGACCCGGGTCATTAAAAAATATATATTACAGTTCTGCGCCTTCGCATGTCGTCAAATTAAAAAATATAAATATATTACAGTTCTGGAAGATATTTTGTTAACCCGGGTCCGGCCCAGTCCGAATCCGGTTACCCGGATTTCTTTTTCTTTTTAATTTTTTAATTTTTTTTAAATTTTAAGCGTATTATTTCATATTTATATTTGTATTTGTATTATTTTATATTTATATCAGCAAACTAAAAAATATATATTACATTTCCGACCCTATTTCCAAGTGGGGATGGTAAAATCCGGATCCGGACCCGGGTAGACCCGGTCCGGATCCGATTACCCGGATTTCTTTTTTTTTTTAATTTTTTTTTAAAAATTTAATTGTATTATTTATATTTGTATTTGTATATTGTCAATTTTATTAGTTTTATTTCAATTCTTTTAATTTTTTATATTATATTCTATTATATATATATAAATAATATTTTTTATTTTTTTTTATTATAATCTAATTTATTATATTTATTTTTTCCGGATCCGCGTGATTCCGTGTCCGGATCCGGAATCACCCGGGTCCGGACTTTTTCCGAAAAATCAGGACCCGGGTCATTAAAATTTTTATATATATATATATATATATTACAGTTCTGCACCTTCGCATGTCCTCAAATTAAAAAATATATATATATATTACAGTTTTGGAAGATATTTTGTTACCTCGGGTCCGGTTCCAGAAGAGATTTTGCTACCCCGGGTCCGAAACGGTCCGGATCTGGTTACTCGTATTTCTTTTTCTTTTTAATTTTTTTAATTTTAATTGTATTATTTTATATTTGTATTTGTATTTGTATTATTTTATATTTATATCAGCAAACTAAAAAATATATATTAGTTCTGCGCCCTCGCATGGCATATCGTTCAATTAAAAAAAAATATTAAAAAAATATATTAAAGTTCTGCGCCCTCGCATATCAAATTAAAAAAAATTTATGCCCCTCGCATATCGTCAAATTAATATATATATATATATATATATATATATATATATATATATATATATATATATATATCATTACAGTCATGCGCCCTCGCATATCGTCAAATTAAAAAATATATATATATTATTTACAGTTCCGACCCTATTTCCGAGTAGGGATGGCAAAATCCGGATCCGGATCCGGACCCGCATCCAACAACCGCTTTACATTAACTCCCGATATTTCCTTTACACCTCTTGGCAGTTTTTTTTTAAAAGCTTCTCTTCTTCAACAACCGCTTTATATTAACTTATTTTGCCGTCCTTGTACTATGATACAAACCTACCAAACCACCCATAACTCACGGTTAAACCATCCCAAACCCGTAGTGGTTTGGTCTCCTTAAGCTAGGGCTGGGTACCTTACGCAATTCCTCTCTAACTCCTTCTTAGTATTCTTTTCATCCTACCTTTATTTACTTGAAGGATACATGTTCTTATTCGTCCTTGATTATCCTTAACATTGTCATTTACATTCTTATCATATACTTAAGTATTATTTTTTCTCTTGTTACTTTATCCAATATTTCCTCTTAGCATCTATTACTTGGACTATATTTTCTTTTCTTATTATCACTACTCTTGTACTTGCTCCTGTAGTATCTCAAGGTTACTCTTCCGTCCCATTTATTATTGGTATCGTTCGAGGGTTGGGAGGGTGGGGGCTAATCTCGAACTCTCGATGTTTTGATGATATACGTCCTTACCTAGAGTTTTCGTGTATACCTATCTGATGTCTTTTCCTACACTGGGCTTTACAATCAAAACCTCTACCTTTTTCTAACTTTACTCCCGGTTATTTATCAATTACTCACTTTAAATCTTATACAAGTCTCTAGAAGTACCCTCTGTCATATTCCTTATATTATCTTCTTATCCTTTCTATCGCTTAATTTCCCGCAGATACTAAGTTCTTCCTTTAGGTACCTCTTTAATCCTTTCTATTATCTTTTCTTATGAACTTATGCTACTACAAAAGTTCCTTCCCAGTCCTAGTCCTTCGTCTCCTAATTCTTTGGTCCATACACTTCATTCTTCCCAAAATCCTTCTTTTCTTAATATCATGAGGTTCTTTATAAGTTACTCATTATATCCCTACGAATCCTTCTCATTATAGTGTTAAACCTTTTTTTTTTGCAAGTTCCTAGTCCATGATTCTTTAGATTCATTATCTAGTTATCGATCCATCTCGTGATTTGTTTGATCTTTTAATTGTTCTCCTTTGCAGGTTCTTTCCTTTACTAAGTTCTAGGGTCCTACAACCATCCTTGATTCAATTACTTCCTTGTTATTCCTTATAATCCTCATATTATCTGCATGTTCTGTTTCCTGACCATACTTCTTACTATTAAGACTATTAGTGAGTCATTTTTCTATTTGTTCCTTAAAATTCAATCTTTTGTTCTTGCTATAAAACTTGATTTGATCACTTTGTCTTATTGTCCATACTGTTACTCTTATTACTTCCTTAAATACTTCCAATCTTATAGATTTATTCTTATACCTATCCTTATGCTTATTTACGAATCCTTACTAGCTCAGCTTATCTGTGGTTTCTACGATATCTGACTTTCTTGTGGTCCTTTGCTGGTCTAGCAATCCTTACTCTGACTTCCTTAATCTGTGAACTATCTTAAGTGTTTCCTTCTTTATAACCTCAAAACTCCTTTGATCTTCCTCCTAGGTGGATGTTCTCGTCAAAGTCCTCTTTATTTATTAAAAATAGAACCTCATTGGGTTTTCCTCACGGTCATATATACCAATTGGAGCTAGTCACATTTCACTAGTCATTTTCTTTATGCCTCGGAAAATTTCTTTATCCTTATTTTAGTATTTTATGTCCTGATGGATTCTATTGCTCATGTAGGATAGGTATGAGATAAACTCTATCATGATAATTTCTTTAACTGGTATCTCGAATGAGTGAAAATCTGGGCAGGTAAAAGTCCTATCCGTTGGATCTCTTGACTATGGGGAGCTATCTGTTATTCTAATCGTCATTTCATCTTGTTTGTCTACAAATTGAGTTTCGAATGACCTAAAGTCTCTCTTTCTCTATTGACATTTTGTGTCCATTAGAAAGTTCCTTGATCGTCCTTGATTTTTTTCTTCTTCTATATTATAGCGGTCTTTGGTTAGTCATAAGATTCGCTACCTATACGAAATAGTTTTAAGGATATTGAATCAACTTAGAGGAATTCTTCTAAGTAATAAGGGTATCTTACTTAATGAAATAACCTTTTCTTTAATCTTTTCACCTTCTATTATGTTATATTCTTACTATGCTTATCGTTTACTGCTAGTCTTGATATTATCCTTTATTGCTTAACTTCATGTCTCTAGTTCATATCACTACAGGTTCCATCATTCCTTATCTGTCTTTATTTCTCTATCTCTATTTACCTCTGTATCTTACTTCTGCCTCCCAAATCCATACTCTCTATCCTTACTATAAATTTCGGCTATGGCACTGTACTTACGCTTCATACTACTGTTTTTGTCACTTCTAACTTTTTTTTATCCTCATGGGTCTATTCTTGTATACTCTCATGGATTTCTACTGACTTCGGGCTGATCTGCCTTCCAAGTTCCTAAGTAAACTCTTATACGGTCTCTTACGGTCATCTATGCCTATGAGGTAGGCTTTACTAGGGCAACCCTCTGATCTGGTGTCACTGAAGAGTTTGAAGACTGGATAGTTTAAGATTTTATCTGTATCGAGTTGTTAGCAGTAAGGTAACAAGCCATTCTTGCTTCGTACTTAAGGATCTGGGTCGGAGTTTGGGTTTCTGGAGGTGTTTAAATCATCCTTTGATATGTAGGTTCATTAGGACTCTCAATACTAATCTAGGTTTCTTAATTTTATTGTCTCTCTGGCCATTCCTCGTTACTCGGGGAAATTCGTCCTCTTATAAGAGGATTTCGAAGATTATTGGATTTTCTGATAAGGATCTCTTGAGTAAGATTGGAATCTTAAGTCTGCTGGGCAACCCTAATACTTGTTAAGGCCTTCATTACACTTTATTACTACTATAGGTTTTGGTATCTTGCTTACTGTTCTGGTTCTATTTCCCTTATCTTATCTTACTTATCTTCTAGCTTCATTTTGTTTTTCTTTCTACTCATTTTGGTGGATATCTTTAAGCTTTTCTATTTCATTCTATCTCTATACATCTCTGTCTCTAATTGGTTCAAATTTCTATGTATCTTTTCTTCGGGCTTTCTCTTTAGCTCTCTCGGATATCTCTCATGGGACTCACTATCTGGTTTCTTTTCTTATACTGAATTTCGAGAAATAATCTAAGATAATCCTTAACTAAAATGAGGAAGAATAATTCAATGGCTGGGTGACCGGTGCATTCACACGCGTATAACGCAAGCGCATCTATCGTTCAAGTAGTATAAAAATATCGATCCCACCAGGACTTGATTCCTACTGTTGTTATCAATTATTTATACTATTTATTTACATGTATCTAATTGAGGGAGAATATAATGATTGTTTGATTGGTTGGTTGAATGTGGTTTTTCCTTAATTAAAATAAATAAAATAAACAAAAGAAAATACTAAGGAAAAATAACAAAAGACTCAAAAATCTAGGGTTGTGATTCCACACAATATTATTAAAAAGATGAATTG
The DNA here is from genome assembly GCA_019454045.1 of Zanthoxylum bungeanum. Classification (NCBI taxonomy): domain Eukaryota; kingdom Viridiplantae; phylum Streptophyta; class Magnoliopsida; order Sapindales; family Rutaceae; genus Zanthoxylum; species Zanthoxylum bungeanum. The sequence goes on from SKCR01035129.1 coordinate 146,533, forward strand.
ATTCCTTTATATATGTGTAATAAATTAGTTTGCTAACCTGGAACACGATGATATGCCAAAAGCCTCTTCCGATGGTCAGACGCAAATATCCAGTATAACCCAATTGAACCATATGTCTATGTCAACCAAATTACCTGGATTCATTAAGGTCAAGTCCCAATTATGGCTACCCACGCCCGACATGTATATTCCTATCCTGTAAGGAAATCTATTAAATGGTTATCTATCCTTAAGGAAGATCGTGAGCTATTGAATCTAAAGCTGAAACCTAAAATCTCTATGTCTAGTTCATTTTAAGTTTACCACATCATTCTTATTAGTGATCAGACAACAAGAAGCATTAAAGCTTAAGACTCAATAAACAAACTAAAGAATTATCCATAAAAAGAAAATCAATTATTAAGTATGGATATTGTGTTTCATCACTTCCCTAGAATAAAAATAAAATGCTGGGGTTGGGGGATCCACCTTTACTATTCCTAATTTAGAAATCTCCCTTATTATAATATAGAATTTATCTGTGATATTACCAACCGACCATATATGTGGTATCCTCATTAAGTCAGATTTTAATTAAGTCCAACCAGCCATAAAGACGGTATCATTATTTGTCCATAAATCAGCCATATAGGCGGTAATTATCTGTCACCTAAAGACCAGCCATATAAACGGTGTTACTTTATGTCAAATAAATAAAACGAGTCATTAAGGCAGTAATCCTTTTAGTTTGAATTATAATTTCCATATTATAATTAATGGAGATTAATCTAAATTAAAATAATAAAAGCTTCATCCTTCCTCCAGCGGAAATCTAACTACTAAACATAAAAGAAAAGAGAAGAAAAAGAAACTACTACTGTTACTGAAAATAAAAATGCATAAATTAAATTACTAAAAATAAACATACAAGATGCAATCATTAAATTCCTTACAAAAACCTAAGGAAGGAATGAGAATTACAAATGAAACATGGCTTGATATTTATAGGAAAATCTAAAAGCTTCCACCAATTTCTCCACCGATTGCTCCACGAATTGCTCCACCAAACACTCCACCAAACATGCCACAAGACACTCCACAAAACACTCCACCAAACATGACATCAAACATGGCACCAAATATGGCACCAAACATGGCATCAAACATGGCACCAAACATGATTTTTATTTTTATTTTTATTTATTTTATTTTATATTTTGAAAATGACTATAGTAATTACTCAAAATATACTGGATTATTTATCAATTTCGGCCTTCCAAACTTTAGAATTCGAAAATATTTAAATCTTAAAAGTTGTAGATCTTTGAGTCTTCTTTAATTTACAACTTGAATCAGCTCAATCGGATATCGGATGAAAAAGTTATGACCAAAATATGAAACTTGCTCAAAATTGTAATTTAGGACTGCACTTCGTGACGCGTACAGTAAATTTTATGTTTTGACCTTTTTTCCTCCGAATTTTATCGTTTTAGTCCCGAGTTGATTCCATTAAGTCCTAATATTATTTTTATCTATAAAATAAACAAAAACACATCAAAACGTCATAAAACTCGAGATATTATACAAAATATTAGGTTAAATGAGTGAGAAATAGTGATATAATTACCACTCATCACACCCCCAAACCTAATATTTAATAAAAGCATCAAACCTAACATTTTTCTAGTCCTCGAACAAAATAAAAAATAAAATAACATAAAAATAAAATTAAGCTAAGCCACTTTCGTAGGGATCACGGTTGCATTTAGCTTATGCAACAAGCCTTTAAACCCCTAGGTGTCCCTTGTGGACGAGTTGTAGTCTCGTGAGGGTTTACAACAATGATACCCACAAACATTTTATAAAAGTAAAAAAAATAATAAAACTAATGCACACAGAAGAAAAAAAACAAGGGAAAAGAGAATAAAGAAGTTAGTGACTAAACATGTGAAACTTCTACTCCAAGTTAGTAGTTGTTTCGTTTCTTTTTAAACTACTGAATAAGTAAATTCTCTGATTATTTTTACCATTCTCCATATACACAGCCAACAAAATATTAATCTTTTTTTTCCCACAACAGTCACAAGTGTAGTTGATAAGAGAGTAATATTTTTGTCCTAAGGTTTTATCAGAATTCACACTTTTTTGTAGCAATTGAATAATTTTTTCAGATTTTTCAGATTTTTTCTTTCTTTTTCTGATTTTATATTTTCTTTATAAACAATATCTTCCGTCTATGTAGCGAGCTTTGGGTCGGTGGCTCCCAAACCAGTTGGCTTTAAGGCACCAGATGTTAAGACACCCCTACAGACTTAATTACTCAGACTTCAGATATATATATTTATTTGGCAACATCTTTGATCCATGTAGCGAGCTTTAGGCCAGTGACTCCCAAACCGGTTGATTTTAGGGCACTAGGTGTTAAAACACCCTTACAGATTTAATAACTCGGATCTCAGACGCTTTTTCTTTTCACACTTTTTTTTTCTTTTTTTTTTCTTTTCTATTTTTTTTCTTTACTCCATTGCCGTTTATAGATGCTTCCTCCAATTAAACTAGAGCACTGAATATTACAAACTTTTCAATTACAAGTCATGTCCGTATATTACCATGCACATTGATAATACTTGCCAACTGAGCATATGAAGATCTATTTTAGTCATTTTTATGGAGAATTCACAAATTAAATAATTCAAAAGGAAATAAATAAAATTAACTTGTTCCGAAATAGGTTTGAGATACGTATCAAGAGTGAAAACTCCTTACACAGCTATCTCTCACCAATTTCACCTGACTAATCAAGTTAAAAAAAAAACACAAACTATTTTTTTAAAAAAATTTGGTAAATTTTTCAAATTTTTTTATATTTTTCGAAAAATATTTGGACTAAAAATCTAATAAAAATAACACAAAATAAACAAGATACTAATCAACTATTCCCTCCCCAAACCTAAATGAGACATTGTCCCTAATGTCTTAAACAATAGAAGAAGAGTTTAGAAGATCATACATGGTTAGATGAAATTCTACGAAAAATTACCGATTAAGATCTATGTCCAATTTACGCTTCTTACCACGATCGTTATTTGACCAGTTCAACTTGGAAAGAATGGAGTCGATTTTTGGTTCAAAGGCTAAGATTTGGTCAATTAATTCCTCGGCCTTTGTTGCAGTCAGGAAAATATCTTGTACTGATTTTGTAACAAACTCATATCTTTTGGCTTCCGCAAGAAATACAAACAAAAAATCGAAAAAATGATCAATGTTAAGTAATCCAATGGGCTTCCGATGAATGTTCAAGTACGCCCATGATGTCATTGTGAATATCTCTTCAAACGTTCCGAGCCCACCTGGTAAAGAAATGAAAGCATTGTAGGCACTGCATTTTTGCATGTAAGTCCCGATGATGAGTCTCGTATGGAGACACTACCTCTTTGATTGTGAAAGCCGCGAGAAACAGACGTCGGAAGGGCAAAGTTGGAAATTAGCATTTGGTCGGATTTAACTCGCTTGTTATGCTTCGGGTTCGCCTGTTGGACCTGTGTTTTAAAACACACCAAACCCAATCCAAAAAATAATTAAAACATTTAAAACACATCTCACAAATTAAATAATTAAAACATTTAAAATACATGTCACAAATTAAAATTAAAACAAATTAAATTAAACTTTAATTAAATTAAATTAAATCACATTCACAAATTAAATCACCTTCCTAAATTAAATTAAATCTCTTTCCTAAAATACATAAATCACTTCCCCAAATTAAAAGATTTTCCCTATCACATTTTAATTAAAAAGATATCTAATTAAAAAACAAATCCCTCTCTTCCTCAAATAAGGTAAACCCCATCCCTTGACCTATAAAAATAACCCTTCTCCACATATTCAAACCCTGGCTGGCTCATTCATCTTACACTCCCTATCCCCTCTCATCTCTCACGGCCACAAACAAAAAATAATAACCCTAAACCTGACCTTCTCTCTCTTTCTCTCAAAAACGCAAACCACAGCCCCTCTCAAACTCCCCACTTAGCAAATCCTCACAACACCTGCCCTCAAGCTCCACGGACACATACCCTTCAAGCCAATTCACGCATCTGCCACTCACCAACAGCGCACAACCCTTCACGTATGCCTCACCAAAATCTGCCCTATGCCGACTCGCCCCCACTAACTTTCACTCACCTCACCTTCCACTAGCCACAAAGCCACGTAACCAAACCAATAGCACACAGCCTCACGTGAAGAACCACCATCAGCGCCCATCTCACACTAGTACACAGCCTCACTGGAAGACCGACACATAACCAGCCTGCATCTTAACGTTAAAGCCACACGCATAACAAGCCCTGCACCCTCCACTTTACATTACCTCACGCATAAACCTTGACACCCCACATCCACAAATCTTACCTAGCCTTCGTCAGCCCAAACCACAACACAATCTGCATCAACGCCCACAAGCCTGCCCTTCCACAGCTTCACGCCTAAACTCCATTCACGCCTCAACAAAGCCACCCAAAATGACACACAAACAAGAATACCAGCCAACAGCCCATAACCCTCACTCAAACACAGCCTTCGATGCAACAAAGGACACACACTACACTCACGCCCACTGACCTGATCGCCCCCTCAACAATCAACAGCTTCACTGCCAAATAGCCACGCAAATCCCTCTAAAACCAGCCACTGACCTGCACGCAAATCCCTCTGAAACACAGCCACAAACCTGCCAATAAATCACGCATAAACTGCTCCCTGTTCAGTCCCTCAAATTGCCAAGACATAGCCCACTGCCCTGCCAGAAAATTATTGCACAAATAGCCCTTTAAACTGTCCAGGAAACACCCTGAAAATGTACAATAAACTGCCCAGTCCTTAGCCTTAAAACCGCATAAAACAGCAGCCCAAACCAGTCCAAATAACCCACAAAATAGTCCCATAAATTATCAAAACAGTGACAAGAAAACACAACAAAAACAGCAGCGAAATGGAGTGAAAACAGCAGCCCAGACAGCGAAACAACGAGGAGAAATGTTGGATTAGTGAACCAGAAAAGTTGCGGATCATCCACCCTTCCAACGGACGTGTAATGCCCTTTCGTGAGACGACAAAAGAGGTTAGACCTGAGGGCACCCGTTTATTTATTATCTTTCGTTTATTTTATTTATCTTAGAAATATTATCGTATGAGAGTCGTTTGTGGCATGATGTGATTGTTGGATGAGCGGAATATGTGTTCCCTTTTGTGGTATATAGGATGGAAACCCGGACGTAAATTCCGTAGCCGAATCTGAATGGACGGTAGTGCGGTTTGTACTCGGGATACAACGCCACGTACCACTTAAGAGACACGTATTTCGTCTCATCCAAAATTTATATTTAAGCATGTTATAGTTTCTAGGCCGTTTATTTATTATTTTAAGCATGATTTAATTTAGTCTTGTTATTTAATTTTCAAAGCATGATTGTGTTATTTAGGCATGTTGTTTCTTCATTCTTTATGCATGATGTTTCGTTTAGTTTATGTTTATGTTTAATTAGTTATTTGTTTACTTTGGTTTAATGGTTCAATATGCTTGTTGTGTTATATTGCGTGGAGTTATTTGGATGAAAGCATGTTAGATCTAAGTACCCTTGAGCATGATTATTGAGTAGACTCGGTTGATTAATTGCACAAATCATATCATCACAAGTGACATAAGTAAGGGACCATTCCGAACCCAACGGTTTGAGGTCTTCCCTTGCGAGGGGTGAGTGCGGCCTTAAATCTTTGTCCCGGTTCACACCGAGTGGCGACTTCATGTTATTTTGTACTTCCCAACTAGGCCGCGAGCCTAGAACAGCGTCGCCCAGTTTCTGTGTCCCACAAGCATCAACAGTTTTGACCATTTCAAGGAGTTGTTCAGACATACCTGATACGATGCGTTCATCTCCATTTATTGGTCCAATTAATTGTTCGTCCGCCAAAGGTTTTGGAATGATTCCCAAAACATGACCGCCACCTTCTTGAACGGCTTTTGAAATGCTTCTCATCAATCCAAGATTGCCACCGCCATATACTAGGTGCATATTTCGTTATGCTATAACTCTCCTCAATTCTTCTGCAGCCTCAATGAACTCTGGTTTATCACCAGAGTTAGATCCACAGAAAACACAAATTCACTTGACTCGCTGCTACGAAGTTGCTTCCATTTTCTCTCTCTTATTTGGATGTATATCTGGATGTGTCAAAGAGAGAAATGTAGAGCTGAATTTATAGAACCTGAAAATTGGTGAGTAATAGTAGCAGCAGTACCTGCCAAATGAAAATTATTAGATGAATGTTAAAATAAATCGTGAAAAGTCAAAAAAATTAGATCTTTTCGGCGAAAATAAATGAAATAAAAATAGAAAAGCAAATCAAAGTAATTATTAAGGCAACAGAATTGTGTATGCAATACGCCACTCGCTTAGTATAAATTCATAAGGATGCATCTCAAGAATTCATTCTTTACTCAGCGGTCACAAATGAATTAGCTCTCTTCTTTGTGATTGCCAAACACCATTCCTTCTATCTTAAAATGCTCCATTTGCGCTTTTCCCTACAAAAATAACACATAAAAATAAAAACTTTACAACATGTATACACAAAATATGAAAACAGAAATTTCAACAAATTGTATGGGTTGCCTCCCTGCTAGCGCTAAATTTTTCGTCTTCAGCCAGACGTGACTGAAATCCATATGCTATGGAGGTTTAGTGTTGTCTTGGATGTCCGATTAAAGACAATCCCATGAGCGTTGCTTTTGAAAGGCCTCTTCCAACGATAAAGTGGCAAAAAAAGTTTTGTCTCATTCAGTGCTCATGCCACCTTTTTGATCTTTGTCGCTCTAGTGCTTTCTGAAAAGAAAGAAAGAAAATCATGAGGTCTTGTATGGTGCTTGATTTGGAATGGGAGTTCCATTCTATCAAGCTTATGTGCGATATGTGTAATTTGTACTCCCCAAAACAGCGATATTTCTCATGAATGCACTGGATCTACAATAAGGTCTGACATTTGCTCCTCCATTTGCTCTGCTTTTTTCTCCACATTTTCTTCATAGATGTATTTTAGGATTTCCGCATTCAGTTCTTCATCTTCCATCTGTGAAATGCATGCTTCATAAGTATCAACCTGAGGATGTAAATATGTGTATGATTTTAGGTCTACATCCTCTGATATGACTAGCTCAGATAGATCTTATTCAAACATTTGTGCAATGGAAGCTCCAAGATCTTCATTTTTAGGACACAAAATTCTGTCCTCAATTTTTGGTACAGTTGGTACAAATAGCTCAACTTCTTCATCAGAGTCAGAATAATAAAAATCAAACAGAGACTTTGCTGGTTTGGGTTCCTGAACCGATACCTCTGGTTGTTGATATTGTTCAGCCTCCTCTTCTGTTAAGTTCATTGTGGAACTCTGGGTACTCGAAGGCTTTGTCAGTTTCTTCTGAAAATGCTTCCTCAAGTATGTAGCTCTGGTTTTCTGTTAATTGTCTCATTTGATCTGTCAGTCTCTGAATGAATTCTGATTGTCTCTGGATACTTTTGAATTGATTCTAGTATGTTTCAAGCATTGTATCCAACTTTTCGTCTTGTTTCTTGAACCAATCTTTGAGCATGTTAACCAATTGTTCTTCCTCTGATGGTTCTGATTGTTGATAAAGATCGTAGGTAGATGGTGGATAAGATGGAAAATGTGGTTATGTGAAATATGCTGGTTCTTCGTACCTTGATTGATTCCGATAATTCTGCCACTCCGACATGTCTATGCATTGATCGCTCGGGTGGTTACCATCGCATATCTCACATCTCCCCATTATGTTCTGATGAGTAAATGTAATATTGCTTGGTTCTTGCATCCAGTGATAATTGTTGGGTTGAACAACAGGCCTAAGAAAACTGAACTGATGCTCTCTAAATTGGGGTGTATCTTCTTCTAGTAAAGCTCGTAATCTTTCTATCTCCCAATAGTGTTCCATTTTTCAACCACCTGAAATAAAACAAAGAAATAAAAATTACAAATAAAAAAAAAGTAAATTACATAAAGTAAATTAGATAGCTTCAAAATTAAAAACTCAAAAAAAATAATTCCCCGACAACGGCGCCAAAAACTTGACCGGGGCATTCACACGCATATAACGCAAGAGCACGTATCGTTCAAGTAGTATAAAAATATCGATCCCACAAGGACTTAATTCCTACTGTTGTTATTAATTAATGATACTATTTATTTACATGTATCTAATTAAGGGAGAATATAATAATTGTTTGATTGGTTGGTTGAATGTGGTTTTCCTTAATTAAAATAAATAAAATAAACAAAATAAAATAGTAAGGAAAATAACAAAAACTCAAAAATCTAGGGTTGTGATTCCACACAATATTATTAAAAAGATGAATTGATTCCTTTATATATGTGTAATAAATTAGTTTGCTAACCTGGAACACGGTGATATGCAAAAGCCTCTTCCGATGGTCAGACGCAAATATCCAGTATAACTCAATTGAACCATATGTCTATGTCAACCAAATTACCTGGATTCATTAAGGTCAAGTCCCAATTATGGCTACCCACGCCCGACAGGTATATTCCTATCCTATAAGGAAATCTATTAAAGGATTATCTATCCTCAAGGAAGATCGTGAGCTATTGAATTTAAGGCTGAAACCTAAAATCTCTATGTCTAGTTCATTTTAAGTTTACCACATCATTCTTATTAGTGATCAGACAACAAGAAGCATTAAGCTTAAGACTCAATAAACAAACTAAAGAACCACTCATAAAAAGAAAATCAATTATTAAGTGTGGATATTGTGCTTCATCACTTCCCTAGAATAAAAATAAAATATTGGGGGTTGGGGGATCCACCTTTACTATTCCTAATTTAGAAATCTCTTTTATTATAATATAGAATTTATCAGTGACATTATCAACCGACCATATAGGTGGTATCCTCATTAAGTCAGATTTTAATTAAGTCCAACCAGCCATAAAGGCGGTATCATTATTTGTCCATAAATCAGCCATATATGCGGTAATTATATGTCACCTAAAGACCAGCCATATAGGCGGTGTTACTTTATGTCAAATAAATAAAACCAGTCATTAAGGCGGTAATCCTTTTAGTTTGAATTATAATTTCCATATTATAATTAAGGGAGATTACTCTAAATTAAAATAATAAAAGCTTCACCCTTCCCCCAACCGAAATCTAACTACTAAACATAAAGAAAATAGAAGAAAAAGAAACTACTACTATTACAAAAATAAAAATGCATAAATTAAATTATTAAAAATAAACACACAAGATGCAATCCTTAAATTCCTTACAAAAACCGATGGAAAGCATGAGAATTACAAATGAAATGGCTTGGTATTTATAGGAAAATCTAAAAGCTTCCACCAATTTCTCCACCGATTGCTCCACCGATTGCTCCACGAATTGCTCCACCAAACACTCCACCAAACATGCCACAAGACACTCCACAAAACACTCCACCAAATATGACACCAAACATGGCATCAAACATGGCACCAAACATGCAAGCATGTTTGGTGGAAAGCATGTTTGGTGGAAGTTTGACAATTTTTATTTTTATTTATATTTATATTATTTTATATTTTGAAAATGACTATAGTAATTACTCAAATATACTAGATTGTTCATCAATTTCGGCTTTCCAAACTTCAGAATTCGAAAATATTTAAATCTTCAAAGTTGTAGATCTTTGAGTTTTCTTTACTCTGCAACTTGAATCAGCTCAATCGGATATTGGATGAAAAATTTATGGCCAAACTATGAAACTTGCGTAAAATTGGAATTTAGGACTGAACTTCGTGATGCGTACAGTAAATTTTCGGTTCTGACCTTTTTTCCTCCGAATGTCATCGTTTTAGTCTTGAGTTGATTCCATTAAGTCCTAATATTATTTTTATCAGCAAAATAAATAAAAACACATCAAAACGTCATAAAACTCGAGAAACTATACAAAATATTAGGTAAAATGAGTGGGAAATATTGATATAATTACCACTCATCATTGGGAAGCATTTACTAACCTGTCTGAGAAAATTTGAGGACCTACTTGAGGATCAGATACTAGAGAGGTAATGCCTCATATACGGGTATCCCGGACATACTAAGTATACAAGACCCCAGCACTCTGCCCACTGCAGTCACTGACTCCATACACCATGCTCTGATACCATCTTTGTAACATCCCCGATCTGGGAGATGTTACCGGCAGGGGATAGCTATGCTAACCCCATAAGCCTCCGACTTTCTGACTATATCGTAAACTATTCTAATGCAATGTCATGCATATAGACCATAACTCAATCAACATAAATACTTATAATGACTATCACAACACTAATGCATATATGTAACTTTGACCGGACTATTATACTTTTGACTCTGAACTGGCGGACTCCATCCCTGATGACTGCATCAGTATCTATCCTCCCGAGCCTGTCCTTCTGGAATCCCTACAAAATAATAAAGTCTGGAGGGGGGGTTAGATCGCTATACGATCTAAGTGAGTGGACAATCTATGAAAACTGAAACAAAACTCTTTTTACTTCTAAACCATAATTTCAAAATATCTTTTAGGAAAACTTGGTTTCTGAAACTTCATCTTTCTGAAAACTGTCTTAAAAACACCGGTTTCTGAAAACTCTTTACTAAAATCTGATTTCTGAAATCTAAATACTGAAAATCTGAAAGCTTTATACTGGAGATCTGAAAACTAAAAACTGAAAGGAAATCAGTAAACTAAAATTATTCTACGTCCAGGACAATAGCTCAACTGGCAACGTAGAACTATGGTATCACTAAAACTGGTGGTGCCCTACGTCTAGGACAACAGCTCAACTGGCAACGTAGAGCTCTACACCCAGGACAACAGCTCAACTGGCAGTGTAGCCACCAAACCAGGATTTCGGGGATCTGTCAACCCTAGTCCTGCTCGAGGATCTGAGAGCGTCCCCTCAGTCCTCCACATGTGCACATGTCACCGAATCCATCAATTCCACTGTATCACAAGTTACATACTGGGGTGAGGTTTTACCTCATGCCCCGAAAGAAAAGAACATAAAACATGTATTGAAAACATATATCTCAAACTAAAACATCTATTTTTCCATAAAACTTCTCAATCATGCTAAATCATATATAATATAACTAAAAACTTGGCTAATGATTAGTGATATTTATATCACTATTTCCCACTCATTTATCCTAATATTTTGTATAGTTTCTTGAGTTTTGTGAATATTTTGATGTGTTTTGTGTTATTTTGTAGATAAATAAAGTTTCAGGACATTCTGGAGGTGATTTGGGGCAAAACAGGAAAAATTAGCAAAAAGGGATTTTCGTAATTTTGGGCGTCGCGCGCCACCGTGGTATGCTAACTTGCGCCTGGTCAACGGGTAGAATTTGAAAAGTTTGACTTTGCTAATGTGCGCCGTGCCACATGTCATCATCCTACGATGCCGACAATCACCATTGCCACGTGTGCCACGTGGCATCCTACGTGTCGCCATGTCATCAGCCACGTCAGCAAGTCAAAGGTCAACTTTACCACATGGCATGCCACGTTATCATCCACGTCACTGGTCAACGAAGTCAAAGTGCCACGTCATCATCAACCAATCACAGCATGCCATGTGTCACCACGTGTCACAATCATACAGTGCCGACATTCGCTTTCGCCACAGGTCGCCACGTCATCGCCACGTCAGCATCATTATTGAGCTCTCAGCCGCCACTTATCCGAATCACCACGTGTCAAGCCGAGATTGAGCCACGAATCACTGTTCCAGCGTCGCGACGCCAAAGGCCCTGGCGTCGCGACGCCCAAAGCTTATCCGCGCCTATAAATTGAGCTCGAAATTTCAGATTTTGTGGTACCATTCCCTCCCATTTCTTTTATGTAAATAGAGAGTTCTTCTCTCTCTAAGTTTCTTTTAATTTAGTTTTGTAATTAATTTTAATTACGTTCTGTAATAATAGTAATTTACTTTCTTTACTTTTTATAGTTTTTACTATTCACCATGATGAGGTAACTTCTCCCTGCTAGGGTGAAAGGTAATTCTTTTACTATTACTATTTAGATTAATCTCCCTTAAATATAATATATTCACCATTTAAAATTTGACTTAATGAGGATACCGCTATATTGGTCGGTTGGTTATTTAATTTAAACTGGTTAAACCTGACTAAGCAAGGATACCGCCAGATTGTTCGGTTGGTAATTTAATTTTGGTTCCGCCTTTATGGCTGATTATTTTGATTCCGCCTATATGGCTGGTTGGACTTAATTTGACTTAATCAGGTTACCGCCTATATGGCTGGTTGGTATTATCATCACGAGTTAATATATTATATTAAGGGAGATATCTAAATAGTAAATAGTAGAAGTTAATTCCTTTTACCTTAGCATTTTATTTTATTTTTACTTTTCAGTATTTACTTTACCGCATTTACTTTTCAGCATTTTATGTCTTTTATTTTACCAGCCCTAGCTATGTGTCGTAACTAAGTTAGTATCTAGGGTTGTGATGAATTTCAATATCACCGGTTTATAAAGGGGTTAATTATAGTTTGGGTAATATAAAGATTTATTTATTGACTCTTAATCTTAATGCTTTTTAATTAACTGGCCATTAATTAAATTGATTAGGTAAACTTAAAATGAACTAGACATAGGGATTTTAAGTTTAAGACCTTAAACTCAATAGCCCACGATCTTCCTTGAGGATAGATAACTTTTTAATAGATTTCCTTACAGGATAGGAATATACCTGTCGGGCGGGGGTAGCCATAATTGGAACTTAATCTTAATGAATATAGGTAATTTGGTTGACATAGACATATGGTTCAATTGGATTATACTGGGTATTTGTAATTGACTATCGGAAGAGGCTTTTACATAGTTTAGTGTTCCAGGTTAGTAAATCAATATATTACCCAACTATATGATAACCACTTCATCTTTAAATAATATTGGAAGGATTCACAACCCTAGATAGTTTTATAAATTTGGATTTTTCTCAACCTACTTTTACGCAATTTTAATTACATGTTTTTTTTTAAAATTTAAAATCATCGCCATTTCAATTCAATCAATCAAACAACCTGTTAGATACTAGTAATCATTAGACCTCATAATATTGATAACAAAAGGTTTTAAGTCCTCGTGGGATCGATACTTTTTATACTACTTGAACGATACGTGCGCTTGCGTTATACGCCTATGTAAACATCGGTGAAGTTTTTGGCGCCGTTACCGGGGACTTATTTATCTTTCATTATTAGTTTTGAGGTTAAATTTGTTAGTTGTATCTAAATTTTCTTTTTACTTAATATTTTCGTTTTCTTGTGTTTTAGGTTCTCAGACACTTCATGAGATGAACCAGAAGCTTTGAAATCCGACCGCTTGACCCAGAGATTGAAAGAACCATCAGACAGTTGAGAAGGGATAGGCGAGAAGGCCAAGAAGCAATTGTCAACATGGAACCTGAACCTTTGGAGGTTGCACCACCAATTCCCATTCGAGACAGAACCATTCCGGTGGTAGATGGCCTCATTTCCTGTATTGTACTTCCTCTCTTACCAGCAAATGCAGGTGACATCAAAACTTGCATTCAGATGATTCAGCAGTCAGTTCAGTTTAGGGGGAATGCAATTGAAGATCCTAATGCCCACATCAGCAACTTCCTGGAAGTTTACGGCACTTTCAATTACAACCGAGGAGCTGAAGAATCTATGAGATTGAGAGTTTTCCCATATTCCTTGAAAGACAGAGCAAAATCTTGGCTACATTCACTACCAGCTGGATCCATCACAACTTGGAACACTCTAGCCACTAAATTCCTTGCAAAATACTTTCCACCAGCCAGAACTGCAAAGTTGAGAAATGACATCACATCCTTTGTGCAGCAAGATTCAGAATCCATGTACAAAGCTTGGGAAAGATACAAAGATTTGCTCCGGAAATGTCCTCACCATGAGATTCCAAAATGGCTTCAAGTCCAAACTTTCTATAATGGACTTCTGGACTGATGAGAACCACAGTTGATGCTGCTGCTGGAGGAGCCTTGATGGCAAAAGGAGAAGATCAAGCCTGTGACCTAATTGAAGAAATGGCCAACAACAATTCCTTGTGGCCAACAGAAATGAGCCTGATTCAAAGAATTGCAGAAATTTATGAAGTTGGAGCCAATACAGCAGTCAGTGCCAAGCTGGATCAGATATGCAAATTTATGGAGACTCTCAACACTCAAAGCAACATTGGATCCACAAGTTCACCATATGGAGGAGTACCAGAACAAAACCAACATGAAGAGACGGTGAATTATGTGAACAATTTCAACAGACAGTGGAACAATCCTTATTCCAACACCTACAACCCAGGGTGGAGGAATCATCCTAATTTCTCATGGAGCAACAATTCAGGGCAAAAGAATTATCCACCACCTGGATTACAACAACAAAACAAAAGCCATGAGCATGAAAAAGAACCAGTAATGGCAGAAGTGCTAGCTCAGTTAAAAAAATATGAAGCTATGTTTCAAAGTCAATCAGCTTCTATCAAAGCACTGGAGAATCAAATTGGACAACTAGCCAATGCTCAGAGTTATAGACCACCAGGAAATCTTCCCAGCAATACTGAACCAAATCCAAGGAACCAAGGGAAGGAACAATGTCAAGCCATCACCTTGAAAAGTGGTACTGAAATCAACAAAGATGTTGGAATCAAGGCATCCAAAGAAGATGTTCCACAAGAAACAGAACATCAGATGGAGGAAAAAGAAGCAAAGGAAAAAGAACAGATCACTCCACCTCCACCTTTTCCTCAGCGTCTTCAGAAAAGCAAACTGGACAAGCAATTTGCTCGATTCCTGGAGGTATTCAAAAAGTTGCACATCAACATCCCATTTGCAGAAGCCTTGGAATAAATACCCAGCTATGTCAAATTTATGAAAGATAATCTTTCACGAAAATGAAGATTGGGAGATTACGAGACAGTAGCATTGATGAAAGAATGCAACGCCATCATTCAGAGGAAACTACCCCAAAAGTTGAAAGATCCTGTCAGTTTCACAGTCCCGTGCACCATTGAAGAACATTACATCGGTAAGGCTTTATGTGATTTAGGTGCAAGTGTTAATTTAATGCCTTTTTCGATTTATAGGAAACTGCAAATTGGAGAAGCAATGCCTACCTCAGTCTCGTTACAACTTGTTGATCGAACACTCGCATTTCCAAGAGGAGTCGTTGAAGATGTGCTAGTCAAAGTTGACAAACTTATTCTTCCAGTAGATTTCATCATCCTTGACATGAAAGAAGACAAAGACGTTCCTATCATCCTTGGAAGACCATTCTTGGCAACAGGTCGAACTGTGATTGATGTACAAAACGGAGAACTGACCATGAAAGTTCAGGACCAAGAAGTTACCTTTAATGTTTTCAAAGCCATGAAATTCCCGAGTGAAGAAAAAGAGGAAGAATGTTTCAAAATTGATGTTGTTGATAGTATCATTCACGATACTGATACAGTTCCTACGGACAAACTTGAAGCTTGCATCACCAACATGACTGATGGTGAGTTAGATGCTGAAATTCTGGAATGTATCAACTATCTTGACAAGCCATTTTGTTTCAAAGTGACACAACCAATTGAAAGTTTGGAACTACCGAAGAAAGACAGGATCAAACCCTCAATTGAAGAACCACCGCAGTTGGAGCTGAAGTTACTTCCAAGTCATCTCAGGTATGCATTTCTTGGAAACTCTTCTGAATTACCTGTTATTATTTCATCTTCGTTAACATTGGAGCAGGAAGAAAAGTTGCTAAGAGTGTTATGAAAGCACAAGAAAGCCATTGGCTGGACTATAGCAGACATTCGAGGCATTAGTCCATCATTTTGCATGCACAAAATATTGATGAACGATGGGTAAAAACCCATAGTGGAGCATCAATGGAGACTCAATCCAATCATGAAGGAATTCGTGAAGAAAGAAATCATCAAATGGTTGGATGCTGGCATCATTTACCCCATCTCAGACAGCAGTTGGGTGAGTCCTATGCAATGTGTGCCAAAGAAAGGAGGAATTACTGTGGTCACTAATGAAAAGAACGAGTTGATTCCGACAAGAATGGTGACTGGATGGAGAGTATGCATGGATTACCGAAAGCTGAACAAAGCCACGAGAAATGACCATTTTCCACTGCCATTCATTGACCAGATGTTAGACAGATTGGCAGGACATGAGTTCTATTGCTTTCTGGATGGATATTCAGGATACAATCAGATTTCCATCGCCCCAGAAGATCAGGAGAAAACCACCTTTACATGTCCTTATGGCACTTTTGCTTTCCGCATGATGCCATTTGGACTATGTAATGCCCCTGCCACATTTCAGCGTTGCATGATGGCCATTTTCTCAGACATGTTGGAGCAGAGTATGGAAGTTTTCATGGATGATTTTTCTGTGTTTGGAGATTCTTTTGATCATTGTTTGCAAAATTTGGAATAGATGTTACAAAGGTGCGAAGATACACATTTGGTACTCAACTGGGAGAAATGTCACTTTATGGTGCAGGAAGGCATTATTTTTGGACACCTAATCACACAAAAGGGAATCGAGGTAGACAAAGCAAAGATCGAGACAATTGAAAAACTACCTCCACCAACATCAGTCAAAGGCATTCGGAGTTTTCTCGGACATGCATGTTTTTACTGGAGATTTATCAAAGACTTTTCCAAAATTGAAAAACCTCTTTGCAATCTTTTGGAAAAGGATGTGCCTTTCAACTTCACCAAAGAATGCCAAGAAGCCTTTGAAATCTTAAAACATAAGCTGGTCTCTGCTCCCATCATAGTAGCACCAGACTAGACCCTTCCATTTGAGGTAATGTGTGATGCTAGTGATTTTGCTGTAGGTGCAGTTTTGGGACAACGCAAAGCAAAGATTTTCCACACCATTTACTACTCCAGCAGAACTTTGAATGAAGCTCAACTCAACTACACAACCACTGAAAAGGAGTTGCTCACAGTTGTGTTCGCTTTTGACAAATTCCACTCTTATTTGTTGGGTCCCAAAGTGGTGGTCTACACAGATCATTCGGCAATCAAATATCTGATCGCGAAGAAAGATGTCAAACCCAGATTGATCCGTTGGATACTTCTTCTGCAAGAATTTGACGTGGAGATCAGAGACAGAAAATGGACAGAGAACCAAGTGGCAGATCATTTATCTAGGCTCGAGAATGGAGATACAGCTGACAAAGAACTGTCAATCAAAGAAACTTTTCAAGATGAACAACTGTTTTCCATAAAACAATAAGAAGTCTCTTGGTATGCTGACTATGTCAACTACATTTTGTCAGGAAAATGGCAGTTGGAATGGACAACTCAGCAACGAAAGAAATTCTTCAAAGAAGTCAAACACTATGTCTGGGACGAGTCATACCTGTTCAAACAGTGTGCTGATCAATTATTGAGACGGTGTGTTCCACATGAGGAGGTCAATAGTGTTCTGCAGCACTGTCATTCATCACCATATGGCGGACACTTCAGCGGGAATAAAACTGCAGCCAAAGTCCTACAATCAGGTTTGTTCTGGCCCACTCTTTTTAAAGATGCTTATCTTTTTGCTTTCCAATGTGACAGGTGCCAGAGAATGGGGAATATTTCGAGGAGAAACGAAAGACCGTTACAAAACATTCTGGAAGTGGAAATATTCGATGTATGGGGAATTGATTTCATGTGACCCTTTGTTCCATCATTCGGAAACTTGTACATCCTGGTTGTTGTAGACTACGTCTACAAATGGGTTCAAGCAATTGCACTGCCATCCAATGATTCAAAAGTGGTGATCAAATTCCTGAAAAAGAACATTTTCACTCGGTTTGGAACACCTCGGGCAATTATCAGCGATGGTGGGTCTCATTTCTGCAACAGATATTTTGATACACTCTTATCCAAATATGGAGTTACTCACAAGGTTGCCACAACCTATCATCCACAGTCAAATAGACAAGTTGAAGTTTCAAACAGTGAAATCAAAAGAATCTTGGAAAGAACCGTTGGATCAACAAGGAGAGACTGGTCTACAAAATTGGACGATGTATTATGGGCCTATCGTACAGCTTACAAGACACCCATCGGTATGTCACCATATCGATTGGTGTTTGGGAAAGCATGTCATCTGCCAGTTGAGCTTGAACACAAGGCATACTGGGCACTGAAGAAGTTGAATTTTGATCCACAATCTGCAGGAGAGGAAAGACTTCATCAACTCAATGAATTCGAGGAATTTCGCCTACAAGCTTATGAAAATGCCAAGTTATACAAAGAAAAGACCAAGAAATGGCATGACCGAAAAATAGTGCACAGACAGTTGGAACTAAGACAGCAGGTGTTGTTGTACAACTCGAGGTTAAAACTTTTCCCTGGAAAGTTGAAATCAAGATGGTCAGGTCCATTTGTGATCACTCAGATATTACCATATGGAGCTGTTGAGTTACTGGATCCCAACACCAACAACACATTCAAGGTTAACAGTCAGCGTGTCAAGCACTACTGGGGAGAACCGTTGGAGTGACAAAAAGAAAGTGTCACACTTTCAGATCCAGCCTAACGTTCGAAAAGTAACGTCTAGCTGACGACATTAAACTTAGTGCTCGCAGAGAGGCAACCCATGCAATTTGTGTATATATTGTGATTTGGTTTGATTTCATTTTGTGTGTTTAGTTTTTACAGGTTAAGTCATTTCAGGATGGAAGAAATTCTCGCAAATCTTCACAAGTAATTTCCTTCTCTCCCTTAAAAATCTCTGATGAAAGTTTACAAAGCTCGCTTGGAACGGATGAGACTACTGATGATAAAAGATATTCCTACTGATATTTGTTGGGTAATCGAAGCACGAATCCGATTGGCAGGTGAGTATTCTGAGTCTTGTAATTCTTATTTACCTGGTTTTGGAAGAAGCACCTATGCTAAGAAACGCAGAGCTAAGAAAATGGGTGTTTGTTTCAAATGTGCGCGATGGAATTGCAACACTCGTTGTCGTTCTTTAGGAATGGTGTCTGATAATCGCGAAGACAAAATTAAATTCATTAGGAATGGCTTGAGTAAGGAGTCTTTAGATGATCTATCTTCGACTCTTGAGACGCATCCCAGTGGACATGTTCATACTGTCATTCGCAAATTACATACACAATTCCAAAAAGAAATACAATAGTTAAGTCTTGGGAATCTGACTTAAAAAGACCATGTTTTCCAATTTATAAGAAAATTGGATGGGAAGCTTGTCCCTGACGCATAGACATTAATCAAGTTATAATTATTGTAAATATTATATCTTGAAAATTCGGGGTTATCCTAAGTTTTGACCCTATGCGAAATTACAAGCAATAAACAGGACAAGTCCTAATTACTGCTACTATGGAATTGAGACAGACAATTTAACAAATCAACCAACAATAATAAAATCCACAATATTAATTTAAAGCGAAATATAAATTGCGGAAAATAAAACAATCACACAAAATCAACACAATAATTTTGGTGACGAAGTGGAAAACTCTTGCGAGTAAAAAACCACTCCGGGTATAGGCTACCACCCGAATCCACTATATAGAGAAAAACTTACAGCGATGGTTAAGACCTATGGTGGAAACTCCACCGACTCAAGTACCTCAATACTGCAAGAACTCAAGGCAACTCCTCAAGCCCGCGACCCACGGTTTTCTTCAGAACCTCTGAAGTCTCTCAGTAGATTATATCACCAATGACGCCGGAACTCCGACTACCAAAACTCCTCCTAAAGAACTCTAAAGGATTAGGGATTTTGGGTTAGGTTGTGTTGAAGGTTTAACAAATAAGGATTCACACCTTTAACAAAGAAGACAGGAAGATGAAAAGAGTCTTCAAGGTGGAATCAATGAGAGTTGAAAGCTTTAAAAGATTTGGCTCAAGGGAAAAGTGTTTCAGCTCTTTCAACTCCATGGGAATGGCGGCTAAGTGTTTATATTTATAGGCAGGGTGAAAAGCTAGGGTTTTGCAGGCCAAAAACGTGTTCAGATCGCAGTCGCGTTCGAACGGTTACTCGAACGCAACACGAACGCGCCCTTTCTGTGAAGACTCGTTCGAACGCCACTCGAACGCACAACGAACATGAGCTCTCTGGAAAGATCTCGTTCGAACCCACCAAGAATGTGACTCAAACGTTTTCTCTCTGGAATTCTCGTTCGAACCCAAAAAAGAACGTGCCACTAACGCCACACATTCGAACCCAATTACGAACGCAGCACCAACACCACTCGTTCGAACACTTAAACGAACGTACCACGAACGCATGTCTGATGCACAACAGCCAAAAACCGGTCCAATTGCACAGAGATCTTCATGAAGGATTACAACTCAATTAAACTTGTTTTTTCACGGACACATGCCAATAAAAATGAAACTCACAATATTCCCCTTTGGCATTCCGTGACAAAACACTACCTAATACAAAGACTACGGTAATAGACCCAAAAAGAAAATAGTCAACTGTCAACCATCAAAACAGTGACTTATTACAAATGGACTCGATCTAACACCTAACAAAGTAGTCTTGAAAATAATGCCACCGCAGTAACATATCTGCTACCTGAAACATCCACAAACAAAAACATACCGTGAAAAGCATTGGGATAATCAAGTAAAACATAAAGCAGGTAAAAATCTCATGCATGTACAAGAAGAAATCCCTCTCCCCCTTAATCTTAACTCCCCTTAAAACGGAGATATCTAAAGGATATTCTACGGCTCCCTCCTATATATTAAGGCTCTCCCACTTAATATATTACTCTCCCCTTTTTTGGCACGAAATGACAAAGGGTAAAAGAAACAGGAAAAATAACAAGAGAACATGAGAAAACACATGCAAGCGCATAAACAGACAGGAATTACTCCCCCTCACTAACATGCACGTACAGTTAGCAAAATAACAAACGGGAAGTAAACCAAAACTCAGAAAGATGCACAGGAAAAAAGAAAAACAATTAGTATGCAATAACATGAAGCACACACAGACACATACTGAGATAAATAAAAATCCTGTCAAAAACTGACTGAAACAGTATTTCAAGCTGAGACAATGATACCCAGTCAGTATTCAGCTGTTTATGACATGAAAGAATATGCATCATTTTAAAATTTGCTAAATACAACATTTATGCATATGACATAAACACCAAAGCATATAAAGCACTTGCGTGAAAAATAAAGTGCATAATGAATCAAGGCTTAAGACCTTATTTTATGAGCTGGACACAGCCAAAGAAATCCATCTCTAAACAAACCAAGTCCACAAAATAGGTGTTCAAACCCAGCACCACTAGGACCTGAAAATAAGCAACATTGGTTGCAGCTATATTGTTTACCCCATAAAAATCATGAGCTCATATTTAAAAACTCTTTCGAGTGAAGGGTTTTTGCCCTTATCTTTTGAATTTGGCCATTTTGGCTCTTTAGCACTTGAGTCTCATTTTTTTTTTAAATTTATTTCATTTTACTTTTGCAAAAGGGGATAGAAAGGTCAACTAGTCAAAGGTCACACTATTGAGCAAACAAGATATGTTAGAAATTAGATTGCTATTCCAAAATCTCATACATGCGACCAAGCCTTGATAAAATAAAAACGTGTATGTGAAGGTGCAAGCACAGGATATACCAAAGGTTTTTATCACACACACTCATGCATATAGAGCATCAAGAAAAATAAAGCATATCATATATGCATAATCATATATCCTACATACCAGGATCACATGCATAAGCTTTTCATGCTCTAACAAGCCCAAAAAAATAATAATCTTTGTCTTTTTCATTTTCATTTTCTATTTTTTTTGTATTTTTCAGATTTTAAAAAATAAAAATAAAGACATAAACAAGCTTGTAAAATATCCAATGGTACGTGGAGTTGTATCCCGAGTGCAGATCATACTACCGTCCATTCGGAATCGGCTATGAAATTTATGTCCGGGTTTCCATCCTATATACCAATGGATATATAACAAAAATAAGACACACACACACACATAAGCTGTGAAAACAAAATAATCGTGCAAAAACATAAAACACACGCACACACACATGCAATGGGAAAATAAAAATGCATCTTTTAAGCAGAGTTACACCGAAGTGCACTCTCATCATGTCCATCAGGACACGCAGAAGAAGATGGGAATTCAACTTGCTTCTTCACCCAAACCTTTCTAGGAACCTCATCCACTTGAGAATTCCTAGTCAACAAATTAAGTTTCTCACTAAGAAATTTTGTATGTTTTGTTAGTGCAGAAACTTGAGAAGCTAGATTTGAAGAGTCAAATCTAGGTGACACTTTTTTAGGCCTCTTCATTTGCTTATGAAGCATGAAACACTTAGGCCTAATGTGTCCTGCCTTGCCACAGTGATGGCAAACAGGCACAAACCTCGGATGAGAGCGAGGTTTACCCATAACACCTCTAAATTGAGGTTAGGAAACAGGACGAGGAACAACAGGAGGAGAAACATGACTACACACAATAGATTTCTTACCTAAGTCACATTTAGCTGCTACAGACACAGCTTTGGAAGAAGAAGCCTTATTACAGTTAGGCTCAGAAATAATACCTAACATACGGTCCACCTTTTTATTTCCACTAGAAAATGCGGACAATTGGGTTCTAGCATTTTCAAGTTCGGTCTCTAATATCTGGACTCTATTAACTAGGCTTTTGTTCCTCTCCTCTAGGTCATCAACCATCAAAAGGCTTTGCTTAAATTTATCTTGAGCTTCATTCTTTTCTAGCTCAACAGTTTTCAGCCTTTTACTGACCTCTATATTAGTCTTCTTAATAGCTAAACTCTCATTAAACAATTCAACATAAGCTACTTGAAGACTTTCCTCATCAACAGACTCATCAAGAGAGACTTCTGAATCAGCATCATTAATGACTATCTCTCTCTCATCAGGAACACTAGCAGTAAAAACAATATAATTGCCTTTAGGTGAGTCATCACCTTCAGAATCACTAAGTGATGCTGCCATGGCTTTCTTGCCTTTAGCCCTAAGGTATGTGGGACACTCAGATCTAACGTGCCCATATCCTTCACATTCATAGCATTGGGCACCACGGGATCTACTATACCTATCCTCTCCAGACTCACTTCTGATATGCCTATTCTCTCTAGGCTCATTCTCCCCATCCCTATTATAGTTATGACCACCCCTTTTAAGCTTAAGAAATTTCTTAAACTTTTTAGCAAACAAGGCCAAATCACGGTCCGTGGGGGTATCCTCATCACTAGACGAACCTTGAAAAACTTCCTTCGCGATCTTCATCGCTATATTTTTGGGCTTTAGATTCCCAGGAAGTTTCTTTCATAAACTTGCAGTTTTCCTATGAGTTCTTCTAAATCAAGCTTATCGAGGTCATTACTTTCCTCTATGGCGGTGATCTTGGGTAGGAATTTATCAGGCAGGGATCTAAGGATTTTCCTAACTATCCTATTGGTAGGTATAGTCTCACCTAGGTTAAAACTAGAGTTAACGATATCGTTAATCTCAGCATAAAATTCATCAAATGTCTCATCATCTTTCATTCTGGCGACCTCAAACCTAGTAGCTAAATCCTGGAGTCTATTATTTTTAACAGACAATGTGCCATCATGCACAGTCTGCAGGATGTCCCAAGCATCCTTAGCTATCTCACACATTGAGATTCTCCTAAACTCAGCAGAACAGACAGCACCATGTATGGCATTAACAGCTTTGCTGTTCCTATTGCTAGCATCAAATTCGTCTTGGTCCAGGTCAATTTATCTTTAGGGGAAGTGACCCCTCAATAGTAACAACGGAGGTTTCCACCCGTATTCAACAGTCATCCAGACCCCTCATCTAAGGACTTAAGGAACGCCTTCATGCGAACCTTCCAATGTAAATATTCTGGGCCATCAAAAAATGGCGGACAATTCAAGGGTTGACTACGCTCCATAGCTAATGGGTCAAGGATCGAGTTCAGGCTCTGATACCAATTGAAAATTCGGGGTTATCCTAAGTTCTGACCCTATGCGAAATTACAAGCAATAAACAGGACAAGTCCTAATTACTGCTACTATGGAATTGAGACATGCAATTTAACAAATCAACCAACAATAATAAAATCCACAATATTAATTTAAAGCGAAATATAAATTGCGGAAAATAAAACAATCACATAAAATCAACACAATAATTTTGGTGACGAAGTGGAAAACTCTTGCGAGTAAAAAACCACTCCGGGTATAGGCTACCACCCGAATCCACTATATAGAGAAAAACTTACAGCGATGGTTAAGACCTATGGTGGCAACTCCACCGACTCAAGTACCTCAATACTGCAAGAACTCAAGGCAACTCCTCAAGCCCGCGACCCACAGTTTTCTTCAGAACCTCTGAAGTCTCTCAGTAGATTATATCACCAATGACGTCGGAACTCCGACTACCAAAACTCCTCCTAAAGAACTCTAAAGGATTATGGATTTTGGGTTAGGTTGTGTTGAAGGTTTAACAAAGAAGGATTCACACCTTTAACAAAGAAGACAGGAAGATGAAAAGAGTCTTCAAGGTGGAATCAATGAGAGTTGAAAGCTTTGAGAGATTTGGCTCAAGGGAAAAGTGTTTCAGCTCTTTCAACTCCAGGGGAATGGCGGCTAAGTGTTTATATTTATAGGTAGGGTGAAAAACTAGGGTTTTGTAGGCCAAAAACGCGTTCAGATCGCAGTCGCGTTCGAATGGTTACTCGAACGCAACACGAACGCGCCCTTTCTGTGAAGACTCGTTCGAACGCCACTCGAACGCACAACGAACATGAGCTCTCTGGAAAGATCTCGTTCGAACCCACCAAGAACGTGACTCGAACGTTTGCTCTCTGGAATTCTCGTTCGAACCCAAAAAAGAACGTACCACTAACGCCACACGTTCGAACCCAATTACGAATGTAGCACCAACACCACGCGTTCGAACACTGAAACGAACGCACCACGAACGCATGTCTGATGCACAGCAGCCAAAAACCGGTCCAATTGCACAGAGATCTTCATGAAGGATTACAACTCAATTGAACTTGTTTTGTCACGGACACATGCCAATAAAAATGGAACTCACATATCTCTTTGTCTTTTCCTAATAATTGTAATTCGTTTTGTTGTTTTCTTTTATTTTCTCCGACATGATCCAGACCTTTTTGACTATCACGATTTATTTTACTATTGAACTAATGATTGTCTTTTGGCAGGTACTAGTGCTATTATTTTACTCACCCTTTTCAGGTGTTATAAATTCAACTCATCATTGCACTTTTGAAAACATCCGGAGTAAAACATGGAATCCACTTCAAGAATACGAGTTGAAAACATCTGTGTGTTTTGTGGTACTAGTGTTGGTGTTAAGCCACAATACATAGAAGCAGCAAAGAAATTGGGTCGAGTCTTATCTGCAAGGAATATGCACTTAGTATATGGCGGAGGCAATCTTGGACTAATGAGGATCGTTTCAAAAACCGCACAGGAAGGAGGAAGTCATGTCTTGGGAATTATCCCAAAACCCTTGGCAGAGGCAAATCTTATTGAACCATCAAATGGAGAGGAACTGATCGTGCCAGGTATGTCTGAATGACTGGTAGAAATGATTAACCGTGCTGATGCTTTTATTGCTTTGCCAGGTGGCTTGGGCACATTGGAGGAAATTTTTATAGTGTTATCTTGGGCAAACCTGAACATACACCAGAAACCGTTTGGACTGTACAATGTTGAATGATTTTATGATTTTCTGTGTGTGTTTCTTGATGATGCTCGGAGAAATGGGTTTGTGTCAAAACCTATGAAAGATCTCCTCTATACTGCCAGAACTGCTCCGGATCTAATAGACCAACTCTTAGCCCATGAACCACAATTTGACCCTATAATTTCAAAGATAAATTGGTATGAGGACAATCGTGGTAAGAGGCGTCGCATTAATATGGATCTTAACCTTTAATTTCCTGTAGAATTCTAGCTAACCATGTATTATCTTCTAAACTCTTCTTCTACTGTTTAAGACATTGGGGGCAATGTCTCATTTAGGTTTGGGGGAGGGAATTAGTTGATCAGTATCTTGTTTTTAGTTTGTGTGTTGGTTTTATTTTTAGTCCAAATTTTTTTTCGAAAAATAAAAAAAAAATTGAAAATTTTTCAAAAATTACAAAAATATTTTGCATTTTTGTGTTTTTATTTTCACTAAAAAGATGAAATTGGTGAGAGATAGCTGTGTAAGGAATTTCCACTCCTGAGACGTATTTCAAACCTATTTCGAAACAAGTTAATTTTTGTTTATTTCCTTTTGAATTATTTAATTTGTAAATTCTCCATAATACTGACTAAAATGGATCTTCATATGCTCGGTTAGCAGGTATTATCAATATGCATAGTAACATTCGGACATGAGCTGTAATTGAAAAGTTTGTAATATTCAGTGCTATAGTTTAATTGGAGAAGTCATCTCAAAAAGTGATGGAGTAAAAAAAAAACGTATGAGATCCGGGTTATTAAGTCTGTAATGGTGTTTTAACACATAGTGCCCTAAAACCAACTGGTTTGGGAGTCTCTGGCCCAAAGCTCGCTACATGGATCAAAAATGCTGCAAAAATATATATATATCTGAAGTCTGGGTAATTAAGTCCGTATGGGTGTTTTAACACCTAGTGCCCTAAAGCCAACTGGTTTGGGAGCCACCGACCCAAAGCTCGCTACATAGACGGAAGGTATTGTATATAAATAAAAAGTTAAAATTCAAAAATCAAAGAAAAAATCAGAAAAATCATTCCATTGCTACAAAAAGGTGTGAATTCTGATAGAACTTTAGGACAAAAATATTACTCTCTTATCAACTGCACTTGTGATTGTTGTGGGCAAAAATGAGTTGATTAATATTATGTTGGCTGTGTATATGGAGAATGGTAAAAAATAATCAGAGAATTTACTTATTCAGTAATTTAGAAAGAAACAAAACAACTAGTAACTTGGAGTAGAAGTTTCACTTGAATAGTCACTAACTTATTCATTCTCTTTTCTCTTGTCTTTTTGTTTTTTGCTTTTGTGTGCATTAGTTTCACTAACTTTTTACTTTTATAAAATGTTTGTGGGTATCATTGCTGTAAACCCTCACGAGACTACAACTCGTCCACTAGGGACACCTAGGGGTTTAAAGGCTTGTTGCATACGCTAAATGCAACCGTGATCCCTACGAAAGTGGCTTAGTTAAATTTTAATTATGTTATTTTATTCTATGTTTTGCTCGAGGACTAGCAAAATGTTAGGTTTGGGGGTGTGATGAGTGGTATTTATATCACTATTTCCCACTCATTTATCCTAATATTTGGTATAGTTTCTTGAGTTTTGTGAATAATTTGATGTGTTTTGTGTTATTTTGTAGATAAATAAAGTTTCAGGACATTCTGGAGGTGATTTGGGGCAAAACAGGAAAAATTGGTAAAAAGGGCATTTTCGTAATTTTGGGCGTCGCGACGCCTAACATGCACCGTGGTCTGCTAACTTGCGCCTGGTCAACGGGTCAGAATTTGAGAAGTTTGACTTTGCTAACGTGCGCCATGCCACGTGTCACCATCAGAGCCGATCTACTAACGTGCGCCGTGCCACGTGTCATCATCCTACGATGCTGACAATCACCATTGCCACGTGTGCCACGTGTCGTCCTACGTGTCGCCATATCATCAGCCACGTCATCAAGTCAAAGGTCAACTTTTCCACATGTCGCCACGTCAGCATCATTATTGAGCTCTCAGCCGCCTCTTATCCGAATCGCCACGTGTCAAGCCGAGATTGAGCCACGAATCACTGTTCCAGCGTCGCGACGCCAAAGGCCCTGGCGTCGCGACACCCAAAGCTTATCCGCGCCTATAAATTGAGCTCGAAATTTCAGATTTTGTGGTACCATTCCCTCTCATTTCTTTGATGTAAATAGAGGGTTCTTCTCTCACTAAGTTTCTTTTAATTTAGTTTTGTAATTAATTTTAATTACATTCTGTAATAATAGTAATTTACTTTCTTTACTTTTTATAGTTTTTACTATTCACCATGATGAGGTAACTTCTCCCTGCTAGGGTGAAAGGTAATTCTTTTACTATTGCTATTTAGATTAATCTCCCTTAAATATAATATATTCACCATTTAAAATTTAACTTAATGAGGATACCGCTATATTGGTCGGTTGGTTATTTAATTTAAACTGGTTAAACCTGACTAAGCAATGATACCGCCAGATTGGTCGGTTGGTAATTTAATTTTGGTTCCGCCTTTATGGCTGGTTATTTTGATTCCGCCTATATGGCTGGTTGGACTTAATTTGACTTAATCAGGTTACCGCCTATATGGCTGTTGGTATTATCATCACGAGTTAAATATTATATTAAGGGAGATATCTAAATAGTAAATAGTAGAAGTTAATTCCTTTTACCTTAGCATTTTATTTTATTTTTACTTTTCAGTATTTACTTTACCGCATTTACTTTTCAGCATTTTATGTCTTTTATTTTTACCAGCCCTAGCTATGTGTCGTAAATAAGTTAGTATCTAGGGTTGTGATGAATTTCAATATCACGGTTTATAAGGGGTTAATTATAGTTTGGGTAATATAAAGATTTATTTATTGAGTCTTATTCTTAATGCTTTTTAATTAACTGGCCATTAATTAAATTGATTAGGTAAACTTAAAATGAACTAGACATAGAGATTTTAAGTTTAAGACCTTAAACTCAATAGCCCACGATCTTCCTTGAGGATAGATAACTCTTTAATAGATTTTCTTGCAGGATATGAATATACTTGTCGGGCGGGGGTAGCCATAATTGGAACTTAATCTTAATGAATCTAGGTAATTTGGTTGACATAGACATATGGTTCAATTGGATTATACTAGGTATTTGTAATTGACCATCGGAATAGGCTTTTACATAGTTTAGTGTTCCAGGTTAGTAAATCAATATATTACCCAACTATATGATAACCACTTCATCTTTAAATAATATTGGAAGGATTCACAACCCTAGATAGTTTTATAAATTTGGATTTTTCTCAACCTACTTTTACGCAATTTTAATTACTTGTTTTTTTTTTAAAATTTAGAATCATCGCCATTTCAATTCAATCAATCAAACAACCTGTTAGATACTAGTAATCATTAGACCTCATAATATTGATAACAAAAGGTTTTAAGTCCTCGTGGGATCGATACTTTTTATACTATTTGAACGATACGTGCGCTTCTGTTATACGCCTGTGTAAACACCGGCCAGCTAACGCCCTAGTTGCTGAAAAGTAAGTCTGATTTAAGAAAATACGAAATGAAAACTACGTAAAAAGGGAAAAGTGTCCACTCACTGATTGGGGCTTGACGGCGTCTTTTCACGGCGTCGACGATGGTTGCAAGTTCTGACGTTGATCTCTTTTCTTGGATTTCTTTATCCTCCAAGTCTTCCAAAGGTTGCCAAGATAATCAGGAATCTTTCTTTCTTTGGCTTCTCCTTTCCTCTTTCGTCTTCTTCTTCTGTCTTCTGCTCTTCTTCGGAGGCTGGGAGGAGGGGTAGGTCTTCTCGTCTTCTTCTTCTGAGGAGTCTTTTCTCTTGACTTCTCGAGGATTCTTCTTCTTCATTTCTTCTTCTTCTTCTTCTTATTCTTCTTCTTCTTCTTCTTCTTCTTCTCTTTCTTCTTCTTCTTCTCTTCTTCTCTTCTTCTTCTTTTCCTCTTTCTCTTACGTCTTTCCTCTTCTTCTTTATTTCCAAAAATTTTGAGATTTGAGAATAGTAACTCATTTATATAGTGGAGGGTGTGTTAGATATTTTACAAGTTGGAGAAGTGTAGAAACTTTGAGAGAAATTGAGATTTTTGCATTTTAGTCCGAAATCACTATTTATCCAGATTTTGACCTAGTTCTGGTCTGAATTTGGAAAAATATTTTACGCGGAAGTTTTAGGTCTCGGTCTAAGCTTTTCGAAGATATAAAATTTAAAAAAATCGGAGATCGTATGAAAAAGTTATGCCCAAAATACTATGGGCGTCATAAAATAAATATGATACAGTCCCGTCCCGGGACATCGAGATGTTTTCCGATCGTCCCCCAAAGTCGTCTCATGATGATATTTGAGTCTCAACATAACTTATTTTACATGCCTTCATCTCGTACGTAACAGTATCACTATAGGTAGTAGTAAAAACTTCTGGTCATTACAATAAATATATATGAAATTAAGAAAATTAAGAAGAGTAATAATAACAATGTAAATTAATGCTAGCCGTAAATCTAATTCACATTTTTTGGACTGTTTATGCATTTGCACTAAGAGAAATACTTGTGTGGGAAGAAAATATTAAAAAAATAAAAAAATAGGTGGGGTCCACTTACATTTGTTTTGTTTTGTTTTTTTTTTTAAATATTTCTTGTGTGGGATCAAGTATTTGTTTTTGAAATCGTTGGAAATCACGCCGTCAAACCAATGAAGAATTTATTAACCCTTCTTCATAAAAAGATTAATTTTCGTATCAATGTTATGGAAGTTGTGTTAAAGAAAATTATTGTTACTTTTATTATTTTTATTATTTAACACTTGTGGTAAAATATAATTCAATGGTTGTATGAGTTATTTTATACCACCGTTAAATATTAGACTTTTTTTTTAAATATTTTTCAGTTGCATAAACTAATGAACAGACCACACTTAAAACAAAGTGGATGTCGAGGTTTCATTATGTGCATAACTAGCTTAGCCGAGGCTTTATGTATTGTGGTAGCTAGCTTGCAATATCGTCTAGTAAAAAAGATTAATTGTGTAAAAAAAGTGTTTATAAGACATTAATAATTTTATAGTTAAAAATTGTAGTGGCTCTTGTTATCATTTTCACATTCATATATAACATTATGTATGTTGGCGGCTGTTTTTCATTCAAGGGGTAGTTCGGTAAACCGATTCTTCGAACAAACCTCCCCAAGCAATGAATTTTTTTGGTTTGTTAGGAACCAAATGCAAACTTAGCAGGTAAATAGAAAAGCACACAGACAAGACATATGGTTTAATGTGGTTAGATGGAATAGATCCAACATACATCCACATGCACAAAAGAAAACGAAGTTAGATAACGACAGAATTCTATTTCGTTACAAAAGAATTCCTATAACTTAGAAGACTAGCACATTACAAGAAAACATTTATATAATGACGGAAAAATATGTAGCTATTCTGTTGCTAATGGTTAATTAGCGACGGAATAACGACAAAAAATTACATCTTTATTTTGTTGGTCGCAAAATAAATAGCGACGAAAATATTACACCCGTCACTAAAAGTAACGACGAAATTTTTATTTTGTCTCTATATAGTGACGGAAATTCTATAGCTAATTAACGACAGATTCTATTCCATCTCTAAATAGCGATGGGAAATTCCGTTTCTATTTAGCGACATAATAATTTCCGTCACTAAATAGAGATAGAATTTTTGTAGCTATATATATATATATTTTTAAAAATGAAAATTTTAAAATATTAAGGAGGCCGAAAATTTAAAATTTTAAAGATGCGTGAAACTTTTAAATTTTATAAATAAGAGAACATTTTAAATTTTAGAAAGGAAAAAAACTTAAAATTTTAGAGAGGCGGGAAATTTTTTAATTATATAGATATGAGAAAATTTTAAATTGTAGAGAGATGAAATTTTTAAATTTTAGACAAGGGAAAATTTAAATTTTTGAATGGTGGAAAATTTTAAAGAAGTGACTTTTTTAATTGTTATATATACATCTTCAATTCCACAAGATATCGTAATGTCCACTGCAAGTTTCAACACTCCATCATCCATTTACGCCACCTTAAACCATAAAGAACAACCCATTGTGACTTTACAAAATAATATCTGTCATCCAGGCAACATCTCCGTCAAAAGTAGAGTATGCGGTAAAAAGAAGAGAAACATACAATCATAACAAACAGGGGGTGAATGAGTCTTGTGGACTTAGTGAGTAGATACCAAAGAAAAAAAATCATAAGATAAATCCAAACTATATTTATAAAATGATTTTCATGTATGCATAGTAAAAAACATATCAAGCGCTCAACGCCCAAGTCGTGCGTAAAGACTGAGCGAGGAACGAACGATCTCCTGTCGACAAGGTAGCGGGTCATACCATTTCAGATGGACGAGACCCTAACAAGCACCCCATCGGAAACATATGATGAGTTATAAAATATAAAAACATACAACAAGCTTCGGGGTGGAAATATAATATCAATCGATCATCTCAGCGGAAACATATCATAAAATTTAACAAACGTGGAGACGGAAACATGTAATCATATTGCATATTCATTAACAAATCAAATCAATTCAAATCATAACTTAAAATAAGGTCTATGAAACTTAAACCAGAAAACAAAAAAAGGCATATACTCACAGTGATAGGTTGTAGAAGATTACTGGGAGGTAGGTAGTTGATCGAGTTGATGAAATATCTGTGACATATATGGCATCAAAGTGTGGATGATCTCACACAAAATCAATGCTATCATATAGTCAAGGGATCACATATGCTACTCGACTTCGAGGAGATTCCTATTGATGGTGGTGTATACTTCTAACTATTAGGAATCACCTGTGAGTCATTCAGTATTCGGTCCAATCAATAACCACATGTCTATACGAGTTTCCAAAGCTCATGGTACATCAGGTTAAACCATTGGAACTCCAATTCCAATATACGACATATGCTAGTCTTTTAGGTTATAGGAATTCGATCGTATTCCAAAACCAACGACTATGAATATTTACTTTAAGAATAGTTTACAATAGTAATACTTATCTCAATGTCGGACTACCTAGTGTCCAGTATTACTACAAGACTATTCTAAGGTCGATGTCATTCTTAGCATATTTATACATCAATCTAATATACATAATGACAATACCATTAATAAGATTTGAAATGAAAATGTAATTATTTTATTAATAAATAATAAAATATAATGTACTATACATTATCCGGATTGACGCTCCAAGCACCAACTCTAATATATATTGCATGTGTGAATTGTACAAGTACAAGACAGAAACATATCACGACACGTAAGACACGTAAAATAATGAATCATACATGAATATGTAATTCATGTACAATTCAAGTTTAGTTAACGTCACGACATGTATGTTCACTTCATGAGGCTAATGGAGATGCCAACGCTGATTCTTGTCGGTCAGGTCCTAGAGTAATCTTCCAAAAATCAATTATGTAGTAACAACCCAAGTGGAATATCCACCAAATTAGTCACAAAATGACCAAAATATCAAACCGTAAAGGGAATCACACAGTGAATAATTTCCAAGTGGAAATTCCACCAAATTAGTCACATAGTGACCAAATTATCAAATTGTAAAATGTCACACAATGATAAATTCCCATGTGGGGTACCTACAACATCGCTTACACAATAACCAATGTTTAAATGTCAGATAGGGCACCTATTGACATTTCATCCTGGGAAAATGACAATGAGGATTAAAAATCCTTTGAAAATGATAAAATTTCGTTTTACAACAGAACAAGTCTGATTTTTCGAATTTTGAAAATTATATGCCATAAGTTCCTATTAAAATAACTTAGTTAGTTTATTGAAACAAAAATACGAACAAGAGAGACGCGACATGTGTAAACATCTTACTCAACAGTGGGAGTAGTCCGGAGTGGAAGCTCTCCAGAGTGGAAGTACTCCAAAGTGGAAGTGCTTCGGAGTGACATCACCCCAGAATGAAAATACTTTGGGAAGATATCTCTCAGGAATGGTAATAACTCCAATCCTAAATTAACATTCGAGACTACATGATGCCACCGTCTAACACTGGTGAACTTTAATGACAATCCACTTAACTTAGTTTAGTATGCATAAAGACATGTATTATGCCACCTAATTTTACACATAGCATGGTATATAACAGGTGCTCAACATGCATCTCACATGAATCCATCAATGGACACATGTTGACATCTCCACCTAAAATCCCCATATAAATTAATGAGCTTGAAGCAAAGGAGGACGATTGAATATTCAAATATAGGAAAATGTTCACTAAAATGTTAAAAAAAATAGAGAAATATAGAAAAGTTCTTAAAATAAAAAGAACTGTAAATTAATATTTTTTTTAAAAAAAAAAAGAATATGTAAAGAAGAAGATTTTAATTTAAGCTTCAGAGTGCTAATCTTATAGGAAACTTTTATTGGCTCATCAAGTACTTATTTCCCAATACAAATCAAAATTGGACCTTAAAAAATCAAGCCTAAAAATGCATCGAGATGTATGAAATTTTACCCCATATTTTTTACCGCTTTCACCTATCATTTTTATTTTGATAATCTTCTTGTGCTTTTGCTCTTTAATAAGGAACATGTGATTATCTAATAAAAAGGGTCATGTGATTAAACTATTTATATTCCTTTCAAAAGCATTATAATATAAATTTCAAATGCAATCTCAACTCTCGTTTCAAAACTGGTCTCTGCTAAGCTAGCTTCTTTTGTTTTGCTTAATTATAAAGCTTTGTTGTATATTTCCAATTGATTTTGTGATTGAAAAATCAAAATCTCACCTGCGTTCCAACAAATGCCACAATTTTTACTTAATTTCTTTCACTCTTGTTATTAATATATTTATTTTTCTTCTGCTTCGATTGAGACTTGTCAATTTGTTTATTTTGTTTTTTTAACTTTATATATTTGATGCCAAATTTTTGTACTCTTGATGTGGACTTGTAACATATTTTGTTCTCCTTAGACTCATAAAACAGACAAATAATTATAATCAGAGATGTCAATTTATAAACAGAATTCAGGGTAAAAATTGTCTCAAATTTTATACGGAACGATAAGAAATCTTGAATTTAAATCGAGATTTGAGATTTTCTTTTATCCCTAAGAGTAATCTCAGTTTGCGTCATTTGTAATGTTAGTTGAGCATTTGGAGCTCTGATAAAGCGCCATCATACGTGTGCCAAAATAACGCAAGTGAATTTAGCGCCTTCATAGTTGCTATTATTTTTGTTTTTAATTTTTGCAATGTAAATTTAGTTTTTGAAATTAAATTTAAAGTATTGGGTTTGAAAAAATGTAAATTTGGTGCAAAATTTACCCTAAATTTACATTTTAACTTGGGCAACCCTAATGATACGTTGCAGAGATAGTTATGCTCCAACATTTGTTTCATAACTTATAAATTAACTTATACTCGCTGATAATACTCCCTACCAAATGCATCCTTAAAGTAAAGAGAACAAAGTAGCGAAATAGCATGGGTCATACAGTGTTGTTTTAATAAATGAATAATTACTGATAAAAATTCAAAACCTAAATCATGATAATGGTGAAAGACTTTCTTCATCAAGATCATTTGGAACCTTATTAGGCAATGTAAACAAAAAATAAAATTATTTGTCAGATCCATATAAGATAAGCTAGTTGTACTTGACTGACAGCTTATGGCCTCTGTCAAATGGGTTCTATGAATATATCCAAAACAAACCAAATTTTGTTATGTTAAAGAATATTAACACAATGAAAGGCATGTACTTTTTATCCATATATGCTTTGAGATACTTGGAACATGAAATGTTACCTAAAGTTATAAATGGAGTTAATTAATAACACGGATTTATGTACTAATTGGGATGTGATACAAGGAATTTTGTGATGAAGATGAGAATCAAATCAAATTTATATGATGGGGGAGAATTCACTGTTTGAGGAGGTTTGTTCGAGGAATCGGTTTACCGAACTACCCCTTGAATGAAAAACAGCCGCCAACGTAACATACATAATGTTATATATGAATGTGAAAATGAAAACAAGAGCCACTACATTTTCCTTATGGTAATTATTTTCTCCAATTTATTATCGGGTTAACACAATACTCTGTTAGGATTGGTGCTGCGAGTGTCAATCCGGATCGTAACGATTTATAAATACGAGCAATTGTATTTTCCATAATATTACTAATTTAACGGTAGTACCCTTGTCTTTTATACTCTTATTCGATCTAATTGCAATTAGATTTCTGATTACGATTAGATCGAAACTGAATATGGTTCAGTGATACGTGTATATTAGACAAAGACCCACGATATATGCGTACGAGTGATTTGTAATTTATTTGTAATTGACATGGAAGCGCACTATAAGATGTATATCCTTAAATAAAGTTCCTGGTCAAGATTTGCTAACACGGGTCGGTTGGTAAAATCTGTTGAGACCAGTACATGTCGTATATCGTGACTTGGTCCGATGGTTTATCCCAGTGAACCATGAGTCTCGGGAGACTCGTATAGACATGTATGTGTTTATTTGATAAGACACTGAACGACTCACTGAAGGTTTCCTAATAGATGGTACAACAACGTCAATAGGAACCTTCTCGAGTTGAGCGAGCATAGTGGTCCTCTGACTTGAGATACCACAGTGGGATATATGAGTTATCCTCCACACTTTGATGGCAGTCACGTCAACGATCTATCCATGATCAGACCTCCGCCTGTTCGTTGGGTGTGGACTGATGCTCATGATATCCTATGGTATAACATCGGAAAATAGTTCCAAGTGTTATTTAGATATCATAAATGAAAGTCGATTGTATTATACCGAACGGATTTGACGTTCTCATCTATATCTCAGGTATAATACGGATATCATGTGACGGAGGGATTATACGTATGCTATGACCTCGACTTGCATAGTTTAACAAGATTATCCGTGGTCGTCATAATCCATGAGTGGGTGGATTATGGACACGAAATTGGATTTCGTGACGGATATACCTAAACTTAGAGAGTCCCCCAATATGAAGTGTACTCGTTTAGCACTTGGGCAACTCGATATGAATAATACAGATTATTCATAATACTTCACCGGATTAAATGAGTTAATTCGGATTGTTTAATCGTTAAACGATAACACATGCAATTATGGGATTTTGTCCGCTAATAATTATTGTGTATTTGTATTTGATACATATACGATTAAATACACATTAATTATTTGTCAAATGAGATTTTGACACATGCCATAAATATATGTATTTATTATTTAATGTAAATAAAAAATACATATATGGTTGTTAATTAATTATTTAGTTATTTAATTGTTAAATAATTAAATAATTAAAATTTTAATCTTTATCCATTAATCATTATTTGAATGATATATGGTGAGATATGATTGGAACACATGGCATGGCTTTAAAGTAAACTTTATGTGTTCAAATGTGATTTGTTGTTATAAAGTTTGCATTAAAATTAATTGATTTAATTATTTTTTGGACAAAAAAGCCCCTAATTTCGACCATTTCTTCCTTATATTAGAAAATTTGTTTCTCTCTCTTGTTCAATCATCCACAATGGCCGAAAGTCTCTCAAACAAATGGGTTTCAAATCTTGTTTGGTGAATCCATGGAAAATCAAAGGAAAACTCAAGGAAAAGGCTAAGGAATTGAAGGATTAAAGGTAATCTACCATGGTCAAAGGGAAAGAAGAAGAAAGGGAAGAAGAATAAGAGTTTCATTCCTCAACCACAGGCAAAGATAGCTAAGCCCAAGCGGGCTTCTGAATACAAGTGTCATCACTGCAGCAAAATCGGGCACTGGAAAAGGAACTGTCCTGACTACATCGCCCAGCTGAGGAGAGAGAGAGCATCTACATCAGGTACATTTATTTTTCCAGTTATTGATTTATCTTTGGCTTGTGAGTCGTTACATCCAGCTGGATTTTAGATTCTGCTTGTCCCATTCACATTTGTAATTCGTTGCAGGTGCTGAAGGAAAGTAGAAGACTGAAACCTGGAGAGATGCAGTTGCGATTCGGGAGTGGAGACTCTCTGGATGCAGTTGCAGTGGGAGTATGTGAGATCTCATTGCCGAATGGGACACTTTTGTTATATGATTGTCATTTTGTACCGGGATGTGTAGCTAATATTATATCTCTTTTTGTATTAGATACAGAAGGTTATCGTATTAATATTAAGAACAGTTCTTTGTATTTATATGATAAAAGTAATATTCAGATCCTTTGTTGTCCAAACCAGCATGGTCATTATACATTGCAAACTTCAAAAGATATTTTAAATACTGGAGTTAATAAATGTAGTTTACCTGTAATTAATAATACTGAACTTTGGCATATGAGGCTGGGTCACATAGGCGTTAAACGCCTTACCCAATTGGTTAGGAATGATTTGATACCAGATCTTACCATTAAATCTTATCCAACTTGTGAATCCTGTATTCAGGGTAAGATGACCAAAGCCCCATTTTCTGGTGTTTGACACTGCGCCACTAACTTACTGGAACTCGTACATTCTGATGTATGCGGTCCACTAAGTCAAACTGCTCACATTGGTTATTCGTACTTCGTTACCTTTACCGATGATTTGTCACGGTACGGTTATGTCTATTTGATGCGACATAAATCGAAAACCTTTGAAAAGTTCAAAGAGTTCCGAAATGAAGTAGAAAAACAAACTGGTCAATATATTAAATGCCTTCGATCTGATCGAGGTGACGAATATATGAGTGGTGAGTTCATGGATTATATGAAGGAGAATGGGATTCTCGCTCAATATACTCCTCCTGGTACTCCACAATACAATGGAGTGTCTGAGAGGAGAAATCAGACTTTATTGGATATGGTCCGATCAGTGTTGAGTTTCACAAATTTGCCCTATTATTTATGGGGCTACACTCTTTTAACAGTTGCACATCTTTTGAACAAGATTCCTTCAAAAGTTGTTCCTACGACTCCGTATCAGATATGGTTCGGTAAGAGACAAAATCTTAATTATATTAAGGTTTGGGGTTGTCCTGCCTATGTCAGGGTGACTCAGCAAGATAAGCTTTTGCCTCGATGGCAAAAGTTTAGGTTTGTCGGATATCCTTCGAATACGAGGGGATATCTGTTCTATGATACCGAGCATCGAAATGTGTTCTTAGCTCGCTTCGTAAAATTTCTAGAAGTAGAATTTTTGTCAGAAGGTGGTAATCATAGACAGGTTGAGCTTGATGAAGTCCAACCTGAAAACAACGAACCAACGGAGGAACCTGAAGTTCAAGTAGATGAAGGACCTTCAACACACACACTCCGTAGGTCGGAAAGGGTATCTAGACCTCCTGAACGCTTGTATTTGATACAAGAAAAGAGTCTGGATGTTCTCTTAGTTGAAGAGACAGATCCTTTCACTATAGAGAATCGATGTTAGACATCGACTCCGTGAAATGGCAATGTGCCATGAAATCTGAGATAGACTCAATGCATGAGAATCAAGTTTGGGACTTGGTTCCGCTTCCCGAAGGAATTGTTTTTATCGGTTGTAAATGGGTTTACAAAAGGAAGCGCGGGCCTGACGGTAAGGTTTAAACTTACAAGGCCCGACTGGTAGCAAAAGGTTACACGCAGCGACCTGGTGTCGACTACGATGAAACTTTTTCACCAGTAGCAATGCTTAAGTCTATTCGAATTTTGCTTTCTATAGCTGCGTCTCATGACTACGAGATTTGGCAAATGGATGTCAAAAAGGCTTTTCTAAATGGATTTCTTGATGAAGAAATCTATATGGAACAGCCGGAAGGTTTTACGTCCAGCGAAAACTCGAGCATGGTATGTAAGCTTAAGAAGTCCATTTATGGACTTAAACAAGCTTCACGAAGTTGGAATCTTCGATTCGACGAGATTATTAGATCGTCTGATTTTCTCAAGAATTTAGAAGAATCATGTGTGTATCAGAAGGCCAGTGGGAGCATAGTCGTATTTTTAGTCCTATATGTTGATGACATCCTAATCATTGGGAATGATTTAGGTATGTTACAAAGCGTCAAAGCGTACCTCTGTAATAATTTCTCCATGAAGGACCTGGGAGAAGCTTCATATGTTTTTGGGATAAAACTCTATAGAGATAGACAAAGGAGGCTGATTGGGTTATCTCAATCAACGTACATAGATAAGATCTTGGAACGGTATAATTTTGGTAACTGTAAGACAACAAACATACCGTTCAGACATAGGATTCATCTTTCAAAGAAGATGAGTCCACAAACAGAAGATGAGAATGTTAGAATGTCTAACCAACCTTATGCTTCGTGTTTGGGTAGCATAATGTATGCCATGATATGTACGAGGCCTGATATCAGTTTCGCTGTTAGCGTAACTAGCAGATATCAGTCCAATCCAAGTAATGACCATTGGATGACCATTAAACATATCCTTAAGTATCTTAAAGGTGCTAAGGATAAGTAAATAATTTATGGAGGAAACGAACTGCAAGTTAACGGGTATACGGGTTCTGATTTCCAATCGGATCCTGATGATAGAAAGTCTACATCTGGATTCGTATTTACCCTTAACGGAGGTGCAGTTTGTTGGAAGAGTTCCAAACAGGGATCGACAGCAGATTCCACCACTGAGGTGGAATATATTGCAGCTTCTGAAGCTGCAAAAGAGGCTGTGTGGATAAAGAACTTTATCACAGAATTGGGAGTTGTCCCAAGTATCGAGAATGCGATTCCGTTATACTGTGATAATACTGGAGCCATTGCGCAAGCAAATGAACCAATGGAGCATCAGAAGTCAAAGCATGTGGAACGCAAGTACCACATCATTCGAGAGATTGTGTTGCGAGGGGATATTATCGTGTGCAAGGTACCGAGTGAAGATAATGTAGCAGACCCGCTGACGAATGCCATACCTCCGAAGTTGTTTGATAAACACGTGGAGTCGATGGGTATTAGATACTATCTTCAAAGTCTTCACCAAGCATCTGCTGATCCCATAAGACAGCTACTGACCTGCAAAACTATCAACGGAAGTGGTGTGAGTCGTAATGACTCAGTAAGTAATCATACAGACATCAATAAATCTAATTTAACTTATAACTTATATTCGTTTATGAAAACTCTTATTTAAGGTCTGAGTTCTGAAGTTTAAATCTTGAAAACCTGAAAACTTGTACTGAAGATTCGAAAACTAAAAACCGAAAATACTTGATGCCCAGGACCGTAACTCAACTGCGGCATCTCTGAAAACTGAAAATCGAAATCTGAGAAACTCTTTCTGAAAACCGTGTACTGAAAAGTCTAAAAACTGAAAACTGGTATTGAAAACCTGAAAAACTGTGTTCTGTATGTCTGAAAACTGAAGAAAACTCTACGTCCAGGACCATAACTCAACTAGACGTCTCTCTGCACCCAGGACCATAACTCAACTGGGTGTACTCGATGCCCAGGACCATAACTCAACTGGGCATCTCTAAAATCAGGATTTCGAGACCCTGTAGCCTCTAGTCCTGCTCGAGGATCTGAGAGCGTCCCCTCAGTCCTCCACATGTGCACATGCGTCTAACCGTCAATTCCAAACTGTACAACTGGGATGGGTCAAATCCCAAATCCCGAATCCAAAGTATCCGTCAATTCCGAACTATACCTCAAGTTACATACTGGGGTGAGTTTTTACCTCATGCCCCGAAAACCATAAAATCATAATCTGCAACTCAAACTGTAAAACATTTTCTGAAATACGATTCTTTCCAAAAGCATTTGAAAGCTTTCTTTAAAACATTTGAAATTGTTGAAAACATTATTATCGTTTGTTTATCTGATGAAAACTTAAACACATACACACATGAACATGCATATATGCATTCTCATGCTTTTCTCTACCCTAGTTATGATATTCTCTATAATGATCTTACTATTATATGCTCATATATCGACAGAACACTTGTTCAAGCTAAACATGCTAAATTCATCTTACATTCATACATATTTACATTATCAATATATATATATGCACGCATCAAACTATCACAAGTTGGCTTACCTTTATAACTTACCTTGCTAGTGGCTTACAGTCAATATGTTGCACAATTTATATTTACAAGCATGCATTAGAAACTCTACTACTATATCAGATATCAAACATATATAAGTTCCAATACATTTATTCTTAAACTTCTTTGCCGTTTTCTAGCTATCAATTTGTGTTCAGACATTTCAAATCATAACTTTTTATGTATTCTCGTGTTATGCATATTCTATTCGTTCATGTTCTTTATCACTTTATACACTCATATCTATCTTCATATTGCTAATGTTCTTAGATAACGCATAATTTACAACTTCCTTCATATCTCTAGTTCATATCTGATTATTCCATTTATAATTCTAATCTCATTCCCTAAGGTGTAGTTTCTACATCCCCCATACCCAAGTCTCAAATATATTAGGTTTATCAGTATTTACTCTCGCTTCCTGTATACGCTTGCACACTGTCATTCTTGTATTTCAATCTAAAGCTTACTGATGACTGTTTATTTATATACCTATCTACATACATTTCTTTACCTCTAAATGCTCATGTCTGTCTTTTACTC
This sequence comes from Zanthoxylum bungeanum, assembly GCA_019454045.1. NCBI lineage: Eukaryota > Viridiplantae > Streptophyta > Magnoliopsida > Sapindales > Rutaceae > Zanthoxylum > Zanthoxylum bungeanum. The sequence continues at coordinate 189,058 of SKCR01035129.1, forward strand.
ATATATATGTTTAGAACTACTTATTCTTATCTACATGTACATACAATACACTTGCCTCCTCTTTCTACATTGATCTTTATATATATAAATATATACAAGTTTCATACGTATAACCCTATTTAACTTTATTGTGTTTATAATGCCGAACATCATTAAACATTCTAAGCATTCATAGTATGAGTTACTTACCTGGCTAGACGAACACTCCTAATCCTGGTCTGATCTGTAAAACAAGTAACAACGCAAGGTTAGTACCGCTATTTGCGGAAACTTCCAACTTATCTAAATCAACTACGAGCATCCCCGGAACACCCGAATCAACTCTAATACTACGACCTAAACTTCATTACTCTAATACATATCTTTTATACTATTCCAACTAGCTGGATAGCCTAGAACCTCGTTTTACACGTTTGCGGCAAATCTTGCGGAAAAGTTTCAACAAACGCTACGGAAGGGTCTCGAACCCTCCGAACTACTCCAGAATTACCAAATTACCCTCGCAATATCATATATATTCTATTTTCATAATTACAGTTATCTACGCTCGGTCGAGCGAGAAACTCCGTTTTACCGGAATCTCGCTAATTCTACTGGATCGATCATACCTCATCCGATTTACCCCGGATTCTACCACATTTATCGTTTTAACATATAAAAACTTATCTAATTCATATAAATGCAATTCACTAAACTACGGAACTACTGGAACCATCCGAATATAAATCGGTTTACTTTGAAATATGAAATTTTGAACGGAAAGTCGTACCGAAATTCCGAGGCCATATTCTGACTCCCATCGGCCGTACGAACGCGCTGGTGTCGACAGAATTCCGATCGGAGCTACCGTTCGACATGGGTTTACTGTTCACGAGTCTTCTTCTCTCGATTCGCGAGCCATCGGCCGTTGTTCGGCGAAACCAACCCCGCACACTCGTAGTACTCCTCGAGGGCTTCGATTTGGTAGGTGGCTCGGGCCGTGAAACGAACCGACGAGCCGGATCCACCATACCCACTTCACGCCACTGTCGCCATCGATCCACGCCGTTGCCGGCGTTAACTGGCCGATCGCCGGCCACCAGGAGACTCCCTATCGCCGGACGATCACGGCGCTACCGGTGCGCCGGCCAGAAGCTTGCCGGCGAGTTGCTCCCCAAAAAGGGCGATCAGGGGTCGGGTGAGGGAAAATATTGGGTTTATGCCATTTTCGCAAATTCTCAAAACTTCAAGACTTTATATAATGAACAGGAAAATATCATTTTAGTCCCCGCGAAAATAACAAATCAGCCCCTATTCTAGAACCTTCTGGAAATCACAAATTCGGAGCCCTTCTGATGCGATTCTCGAAAAGTGTTCAACATGAAAGTTGTTCGTCTCGGAAAAACGAATCCAATGGTCTAAAAATCAGCTCGATCAGAGTTCGTTTGCTCCCTTCGTACCCAAAACTATAAACTTTACACGTTTTACGAAAATTGCGTAACTGACTTTTGATCCCACGCGTTTTCCAACGCGAAGAAAATTCCTAAAATAATATTCCAACTCGTATAGCCTCACTTAAACTCTTATTCTTCCTCATCCTCATCCTCATGCTCCGAGACTAAAACAGCCGTCCGAGAATCTTCTGGAACAGTTCTGAAAATCTGGGATGTTACACGCGTGATCACGTGTTTGGACCCGGAATCATCTCGGTCTTACTTTTAATGACCCGGGTCCGGATTTTTTCCGAAAAATTCGGAACCGGGTCATTAGAAAATAAATATATATTACAGTTCTGCGCCTTCGCATGTCGTCAAATTAAAAATATATATATATTACAATTTTGGAAGATATTTTGTTACCCCGGGTCCGATTTCGGAATAGATTTAGTTACCCCGGGGCCGATTTCGGACACGGGTAGACCCGATCCGGTTACCCGGATTTCTTTTTCTTTTTAATTTTTTTAAATTTTAAATGTATTATTTTATATTTATATTTATATTTATATTTATATCAGCAAACTAAAAAAAATATATTAGTTCTACGCCCTCATATGGCATATCATTAAATTAAAAAAAATATTAAAAAAATATATTACAGTTGTGCGCCATTGCATATCAAATTAAAAAAAATTTATGCCCCTCGCATATTGTCAAATTAAAAAAATATATATATTACAGTTCAGTGCCTTCGCATATCTTGTCAAATTTAAAAATATATATATATTACAGTCTTGCGCCCTCGCATATCATCTGTAACATCCCGCCTAAGCTAGGATGCTACCGGCAGGAAACAGGCTAATCCTGTCTCCATAAGCCTCTTGACTCTGAAAAAATTTAACATGACCTCTGCTAAAAGTCATGCAACTTGGATCAAAGTCCAGCACCTCAAACAACCTACAGGGCCCGACACGTAACATTTCACTAAAATAATTAACCCAAACCATAATACAACTGGGCTCGGTGCCCGAAAATGTGTATCAACAAAAACTTTTACAACTATACTATACAACTTAATTACTTTACATTCCAGACTCATACAACTTGACCCTTATACTCCCAAGACCTGGTGACTGGCTGACTGCAACACTGCTATCCGGCTCCTCAAGCTCTGGTGTCTGTGGTCGACCGATCAGGTCAACAACCTGCAAAACTCAAAACTATAGTATAGTGAGTCATAAGACTCAGTAAGTAACTATGCTCCTACCTTGATCGTCAAACACATGCAACATCGATATTCCATTTTATATAACATTCCTGGCTTGTCTAGGTAATCATGCATTATAATAGATCTGTCAACTATCTAGCATCTCTAAATCAGAACTACCTATCTGATTCCTATTCATTTTCGCAAACATATTCTTTGATATTGCATTCGCTTATCACCATTGAATCCGGTCTTTGATCATTAACATGCTATTTACTGAGTCTCAACACGAACATTATAAATACTTATTGTAAGCTCAAACTCAATTCATATATTCACATACAGCTAAATGTACCATACAGTCACATGAATCATGTTATAATCTTTTACTCATACATATTAAATCGTCATTTTCTTTTCAATCCACATGCAAGTGCAGGTATCTCTTCACATTATATAAACATACCTACGCTTTCGCTGTGCTACTATGATATTCTACAATCTCATTCACATTATACCCGATTAATACATATGTCCACACATAAATATACATCACAACATAATCCAAAATCTCATAAGACATTACTTTTACACCATATACCTATAAGTAACAATAATCATTCAATGTCCGGCATATGCATCTCTACTCCAAAACCTTTTCTAGAAATTCTTTTCTGAAAACAGAAATCTGGAATTCTTTTCTAAACTCTCTGAAAATCAGTGTATGGGCATCTTGTACCAAAGTATCCAACTGGTGTTCAGGGGCGGTACGTATCGCCGTCCCCCCGAATACACCTATATGGTGCCTTGAGGCGTCCCCCAGGTCACCGCATCTCCGCCTGTAGGCGCATCTCCGCCCAGGAATGTACCATCTGAGCGCTTAGGATCTAGGGGCGTTACGTATCGCCGTCCCCCTAGTCCCGAAAACCATGTGCACATGTATTTGAATCCGTCAATTCCAAATAGTGTACAACTGGGATGGGTCAAATCCCGAATCCATATGATATCCGTCAATTCCATAACTGTTCATAAAATCTCATTGGGATGGGTTTATACCCCAATCCCGATAAACTCCATTAAATCTTTCTTGAAAGCAACTTCTTGAAAAAGCTTCACATTTCTCTAAAATCATTTTGAAACTTTAAGTTTAAAATCACAAAACACACATACTTGATGCTTTATGCTTTAATGCTTTCATGATATGCCTCTAAGCTTTCTCATACTTGTCTTCACACAAATATTTCTGCATGCTCTCATCCATATGTACACATTAATGACATAAAATCTCATGCATGACATGCTTTTATGCTCATTTATGTTTCGTATATTTATGATATCTTATATATAATATGCACACACTCACATATAGCCATTCATCAATAACTTCTTTGACTAATATTTACTGCAGGGCTAAAAACAGGTTCTGCCCTAATAGGGTCAGACTCGGACTAACTGCTCAGGGGCTGGCCGAGTCTCTGAATCAAGTTTTGCCTCAGATCCTAAGTTTTCAGAGGCTGACTATACTCCTACAGTAGGGTCTGACCTGGTCTTAAATTCTCAGAATCTGAAGATACTCGCTGGTCAAGTTCTGACTTATTAGCTTGTATATCAGGGGCTGAAAAAGCCTCCAGGACAGAGTCTGACTAAGTTTCAGGGGCTGATCTGATTTATTGAGCAGAGTCTGACCTGATCCTAACACCTTCAGGGTCTGCCAAGGTTTTTTTTCTTAGGGTCTGACTTCGTTTCATGAGGTCAGGGTCTGAATTACTTTATATATCAGGGTCTGACTCGATTTAAATGGTCAGGGTCTAACTACACCTCCTGATAGGGGTCTGGATTGATTTCTAAACATCGCTCTGATTTAGAGTCTGCTCAGGGTCTAGTCAGAGTCTGCTCAGGGTCTGAATCATTTTTACAAATCAGAGTATGACCCGCCCATCATCGTCAAGGTCTGAAATATACATAGGTCAGGGGTAAAACCTCAATAAGGTCAAGGTCTAAGTCCGAATCAAAAGCAAGGTCGGATCAAGGTCTGATTCAGGGTCTGGTCAGGGGATACCATATCAGGTTCTATCATTTCATGGTTACTTGTGGCTTATTCAGGGGCTGATCTAGGCAAATTTTAGAGCCGATTCAGAGGCTTATTGGAGGCTACTCTGGGGGGTCTGATCAGGGCCAAGCTAGAGGCCAATTACAAGGGTTTACTAGGGCTGTTTTGGAGCAATTTCAGAGGCTGTTCTCCGGTTCAATTTAAGACCAAATACTAGATATAAGGTCAGAAACAAAGTCTGAATTGGACCTCAAAATCAGGAAATTCTCTACCATTTCTATTCTCTCTTCTTCTCTGGCTCTATTACATACACATTACATTCTTTCATCATTTAGTGTGTAATAACTCTATTAAGTCAGGCATCTGCAACTTTTCAATGCTAATAGCAACAAACTTCCAGAATATGACAGTACACAAAAACCAGTATTTCAATTCTTCTATGAACACATCATCATTATACAATTCATCATCCACATATATTAATATAACACTTACCTGATTCTTCATATTGTTATCCTCGTCCAGGAACATGCCCATAAACGCAACCACGAATTTATTAATTCATACTACTCATTTATGATTCTGTTCTGGCTACTGCTACTGCCAATCCTACCCCTTGCTGTTTCTACATCATCTACTGCTACTGCTTCTTTGATTACTACTACCATTACTAATTCTGCTTCTGCCAATTGTTACAGCTATTATCACCACTTCTACCATTGCTATTGCTACCCTTTTTCTACAGCTACAACTGCTACTAACTCTATTTCTTTCTACACTAAAACCGTATGTATATATACATATCATCACTTCGCCGGAGTCCCACCGGTGACCAGGAGTCACGGCCGAAGTGTACCGGAGCTCCCCATCTCTCTCTCTCATTCACTCTCGAGCTCTCTCTCCCCTTCTCTCGATCTCTCCAGATCTTTTCTCAGTAAAAATGATAAAAACGTGTCCCCCAAAATAGATATCTAGGATTATTTATAGTCAATAGAAAATTTCACTTCAGCCCCTAATCTATAATTATTAATATTTCATAATTAGCCCTCTGAAATGTTCTAATTCGCTTTATAATTATCTCGCGCTTGGACGCGACCTCGCTTACGGAATTAAACTTAATGCGAACACGCTAAAAGTCTAAAATAACTCGGGATGTTACATTGTCAAATTATATATATATATATTATAGTTCCGACCCTATTTCCAAGTAGGGATGGCAAAATCAGGTTCCGGACCCGGACAAATATTCTCGAGTCCGGATCCAATTACCCGGATTTCTTTTCTTTTTTTAATTTTAATTGTATTATTTTATATTTGTATTTGTATTTTGTCAATTTTATTAGTTTTATTTCAATTCTTTTAATTTTTTATCATATTCTATTATTTTTATATATATACATATACATAATATTTTATATTTTTTTAATACAATCTAATTTATTATATTTATTTTTTATTCATTTTTTTCCTGACCCGGGACCACCGGTTCGAACCCGCATGATCCCGTGTCCGGACCCGGAATCACCCGGAAAAAATCCGGACACGGGTCATTAAAAAAATTATATATATATTACAGTTCTGCGCCTTCGCATGTTGTCAAATTATATATATATATATATATAATACAGTTCTGGAAGATATTTTGTTTCCTCGGATCCGGTTTCGGACCCGGGTAGACCCGGTTTTGATGCTCAGGGGGAGTATGGTTTGGTATGTCGGCTTCGCCGTTCTCTTTATGGTTTAAAACAGTCTCCTCGTGCTTGGTTTGGGAGGTTCAGTGCTGTAATTACAGATTTTGGTATGACTCGTAGTGAAGCCGATCACTCTGTTTTCTACCGCCATTCCAATGGCAAATGTATCTACTTAGTAGTTTATGTGGATGATATTGTCATCACTGGAAGTGATCAAGAGGGTATTCGGGAGCTAAAAACACACCTATTTAATCATTTTCAGACCAAGGATTTGGGACGACTCAAGTACTTTCTTGGCATAGAGGTGGCACAATCCAACTCTGGGGTAGCTATTTCCCAGAGGAAGTATGCATTGGATATTCTTCAGGAGACTGGTATGTTAGATTGCAGACCAATGGACACACCTATGGATCCCAATATTAAACTCCTACCAAAACAGGGGGAGCCGTTGGAGAATCCCGAAGAGTATAGGAAGCTAATCGGAGAACCACTGGATGATCCTGGACAATACAGGAGATTAGTTGGGAAGCTAAACTACCTTACCATCACACGACCAGATATTTCTTTTGCTGTAAGTGTGGTTAGTCAGTTTCTACAAACCCCTTGCCAAAGTCATTGGGATGCTGTTATACGCATTCTTAGATATGTTAAAAGAGCACCAGGTCAAGGTCTACTATATGAAGACAAGGGACATACTCAGGTTATTGGTTATTCTGATGCAGATTGGGCAGGTTCTCCGTCCGATAGACGCTCTACTACAGGTTACTGTGTTTTGATTGGAGGTAATCTCATATCCTGGAAGAGTAAGAAGCAAGTTGTTGTTGCTAGGTCTAGTGCAGAGGCAGAATATAGAGCTATGGCTTTAGCTACATGTGAGCTGATATGGTTGAAACAGTTACTGCAAGAATTAAAGTTTGGAGGAGGAGCACAAATGAAACTAATCTGTGACAACCAGGCAGCATTACATATCGCCTCCAATCCTGTTTTTCACGAGAGGACCAAACATATAGAAGTGGATTGTCACTTTATCAGAGAGAAAATTTTGTCAGATATATTGCTACTAGCTTTGTCAACTCAGACGGTCAATTAGCAGATGTCCTTACTAAGTCTCTTCGTGGTCCTCGTATTGATTTCATCTGTAACAAGCTTGGTGCATATAACATGTATGCTCCAGCTTGAGGGGGAGTGTTGGAATTAGTTAGGTGTTGAAATTAGTTATGTAGTGTGTAGTTGGTAGTTGTGGTGTTTTGTATTTAATATGGTAGTTAATATGGTAGTTGTGTATTTAATATGGTAGTTGTATAATGCCTATATAAAGGCCTCTCATTGTAAGTTCTAAATCAAGCAAATATTTATAGACATTTTCTTCAAAAATTCTCACAATATATACACACATATATAATATTTTATATTTTTTTATTATAATCTAATTTATTATATTTATTTTTTTCCGGACCCGTGAGATCCCGTGTCCGAACCCGAAATCACCCGGGTCTTAATTGTAATGACTCGGGTCCGGATTTTTTCCGAAAAATCCGGACCCGGGTCATTAAAAATATATATATATTACAGTTCTGCGACTTCGCATGTCGTCAAATTAAAAAAAAAAAATATATATATATATATATATATATATATATATATATATATATATATATATATATATTACAGTTTTGGAAGATATTTTGTTACACCGGGTCCAGTTCCGGAAGAGCTTTTGTTACCCTGGGTCCGATTTCGGATCCGGATAACCCGGTTCGGATCCGGATACTCGGATTTCTTTTTCTTTTTAATTTTTTTAAATTTTAATTGTATTATTTTATATTTATATTTGTATTATTTTATATTTATATCAGCAAACTAAAAAATATATATTAGTTCTACGCCCTCGTATGGCATATAGTTAAATTAAAAAAAATATTACAGTTGTTCGCCCTTCCATATCAAATTAAAAAAATTTATGCACCTTGCATATCGTCAAATTAAAAAAAATATATATTACAGTTCAGCGCATTCGCATGTTATCAAATTAAAAATATATATATATTACAGTTCTGGAAGATATTTTGTTTCCCCGAGTCCGGTTCCGAAAGAGATTTTGTTACCCCGGTCCGGATCCGGTTACCCGGATTTCTTTTTCTTTTTCTTTTTTAAATTTTAACTGTATTATTTTATATTTATATTTGCATTTGTATTATTTTATATTTATATCAGCAAAACTTAAAAATATATATTAGTTCTGCGTCCTCGCATATCAAATTAAAAAAATTTATGCCCCTCGCATATTGTCAAATTTAAAAAATATATATATTACAGTCCTGCGCCCTCGCATATCGTATGTAACATCCCGCCTAAGCTAGGATGCTACCGGCAGGAGACAGGCTAATCCTGTCTCCATAAGCCTCTGCCTCTGCCTTTGACTCTGACGAAAATTCGGTATGACCTCTCCTAAAAGTCATGCAATCTGGATCAAAGTCCAGCACCTCAAACAACCTACAGGGCCCGACACATAACATTTCACTAAAATAATTAACTCAAACCATAATACAACTGGGCTCGGTGCCCAAAAATGTGTATCAACAAAAACTTTTACAACTATACTAAGTTTCAGGACAGAGTCTGACTAAGTTTCAGGGGCTGATCTGATTTATTGAGCAGAGTCTGACCTGATCCTAACACCTTCAGGGTCTGCCAAGGTTTTTTGGTTAGGGGCTGACTTCGTTTCATGAGGTCAGGGTCTGAATTACTTTATATATCAGGGTTTGACTCGATTTAAATGGTCAGGGTCTAACTACACCTCATGATAGGGGTCTGGTTTGATTTCTTAACATCGCCCTGATTTAGAGTCTGCTCAGGGTCTGCTCAGGGTCTAGTCAGAGTCTGCTCAGGGTCTGAATCATTTTTACAAATCAGAGTATGACCCGCCCATCATCGTCAAGGTCTGAAATATATATAGGTCAGGGGTAAAACCTCAAAAAAGGTCAAGGTCTAAGTCCGAATCAAAAGCAAGGTCGGATCAAGGTCTGATTCAGGGTCTGGTCAGGGGATACCATATCAGGTTCTATCATTTCAGGGTTACTTGTGGCTTATTCAGGGGCTTATCTAGGCAAATTTTAGAGCCGATTCAGAGGCTTATTGGAGGCTACTCTGGGGGGTCTGATCAGGGCCAAGCTAGAGGCCAATTACAAGGGTTTACTAGGGCTGTTTTGGAGCAATTTCAGAGGCTGTTCTCCGGTTCAATTTAAGACCAAATACTAGATATAAGGTCAGAAACAAAGTCTGAATTGGACCTCAAAATCAGGAAATTCTCTACCATTTCTATTCTCTCTTCTTCTCTGGCTCTATTACAAACACATTACATTCTTTCATCATTTAGTGTGTAATAACTCTATTAAGTCAGGCATCTGCAACTTTTCAATGCTAATAGCAACAAACTTCCAGAATATGACAGTACACAAAAACAGTGTTGTTAGAGGCGCACTGAGGCGCGCCTCGAGGCGAGAGGCGCACGAGGCGATCGCCGATGCGCATCATACTGGTCGAGGCGAGGCGACTCCAGCGAGGCGACGTGAGGCGCAGCGAGGCGCAATGAGGCGCGAGGCGCAGCGAGGCGCGCGCATCATGGTTTTATGGTTTTTTTTGTTAGTTTTTTACTTTTTTTTATCCAAATCTGTTTCTTTTTTCATCTTTTTTCTGTTTTTCCATTTTCTTTATTTACGATTCTTTCTTTTACATTTGTATTTCTTTTTTCCTTTATAATTCTATTTTTTTTCTTTTTTACCTTTTTCAGTTCTGTTTCTTTCTTCATTTTTTCCATTTTCTTTATTTACAATTCTTTCTTTTACATTTGTATTTCTTTTTTCTTTTACATTTCTTTTTTTTTTTTTAACTTTTTCCAACTTTGTTTCTTTCTTCATCTTTTTTCTTTAATTTTTCCATTTTCTTTATTTACGATTCTTTTTTCAATTATGTATTTTCAATAGATGTTTTTTTAATGCTTGTTGTTTTCCATTTTCTGGAACTTGAACTATGCATATTTTTAATTACGCTTGTTTTTATTATTTTCTTGAACTTGAAATTTTAAACTGTGCATATTTTGTCAAGCACTATGAATTAGATAAGTAGAAGTAATATAAAAATAGAATATATGTCAAAATATTATTATCTATTTATTATTTTTTTATTTGCAAGTTAATGATTCATATATTACAAATTTAAAATTATTATTAATAAACGTGCGCCTCGTGTCTGTGAGGCGTGCGCCTCACACCCCTCGCCTCGCGCCTCGCTTTTCTGGCTCTGATCGCCTCGTTGCGCCTCTCGCCTTTAACAACCTTGCACAAAAACCAGTATTTCAATTCTTCTATGAACACATCATCAATATAAAATTCATCATCCACATATATAACACTTACCTGATTCTTCATACTGTTATCCTCGTCCAGGAACATGCCCATAAACGCAACCACGAATTTATTAATTCATACTACTCATTTATGATTCTGTTCTGGCTACTGCTACTGCCAATCCTACCCCTTACTGTTTCTACATCATCTACTGCTACTGCTTCTTTGATTACTACTACCATTACTAATTCTGCTTCTGCCAATTGTTACAGCTATTATCACCACTTCTACCATTGCTACTGCTACCCTTTTTCTGCAACTACAACTGCTACTAACTCTATTTCTTTCTACACTATAGCCGTATGTATATATACATATCATCACTACATTGCAGATTTTAAAAAAATCCCTAATTTCTAGGGTTCGTAACATAATTTTCCCCAAATTCCTAATTACTTAATCCAATTAATTTCTTTCAAGTTCAAGATTAAAATCAATGTTGGATTACTCTAATATACTCATTATTATCATTCTTAATTCAATTTCCAGATTTCTTCATCAAATCTATTTAAACCCATAGACCCCAATTTATCAAATTTAATCAAAGCTCAAGAAAATCATTACATAGTATACTTACTGGTTTCTGATGCATCTATGAAGCTACTGAAATTGAAATTAAACTCCCTAGCTTTGTTTCCTTCTCATCGTCCTTCAACTCTCTCGCTCGTGTCTCTAGTTCAGCCTCTGTCTGCTTCTGCTTTCTGCCCAGCCTCTGTTCGCTGTTTCAGACTTCGCCGGAGTCCCACCGGTGACCGGAGTCACGGCCGAAGAGTACCGGAGCTCCCCATCTCTCTCTCATTCACTCTCGAGCTCTCTCTCCCCTTCTCTCGATCTCTCCAGATCTTTTCTCAGTAAAAATGATAAAAACGTGTCCCCCAAAATAGATATCTAAGGATTATTTATTGAAAAATTTCACTTCAGCCCCTAATCTATGATTATTAATATTTCATAATTAGCCCTCTGAAATATTCTAATTCGCTTTATAATTATCTCGCGCTTGGACGCGACCTCGCTTACGGAATTAAACTTAATGCGAACACGCTAAAATAACTCGGGATGTTACATCGTCAAATTAAAAAAATATATATATTACAATTCCGACCCTATTTCCAAGTAGGGACGGGTCCGGTTTCGGACCCGGATAAATATTCCCGAGTCCGGACCAGTTACCCGGATTTCTTTTTTTTTTTTAAATTTTTTTTAATTTTAATTGTATTATTTTATATTTGTATTTGTATTTTGTCAATTTTAATAGTTTTATTTCAATTCTTTTATTTTTTATTATATTTTATTATATATACACACACACACACCACACACATAATATTTTATATTTTTTATTACAATCTAATTTATTATATTTATTTTTTATTTATTTTTTTCCTGTCTGGGGTCCACCCGGTTCGGACCAGCGTGATCCCGTGTCCGGACCCAGAATCACCCGGAAAAAATCCGGACCGGGTCATTAAAAAACATATATATATATATATTACAGTTCTGGAAGATATTTTGTTTCCCCGTGTCTTGTTTCGGACCCGGGTAGACCCGGTCCGGATCCGGTAACCCGGATTTCTTTTTCCTTTAAATTTTTTAAATTTTAATTGTATTATTTTATATTTATATTTGTATTTTTATTATTTTATATTTATATCAGCAAACTAAAAAAATTATATTAGTTTTGTGCTAGTCCCGAGCAAAAGATAAAAATAAAAACTAATTTCAAACTAATTTCAAATAAATAAATAAAAATAATAAATTAACTAAGCCATTTTCGTAGGGATCACGATTGCATTTAGCATATGCAACAAGCCTTTAAACCCCTAGGCGGCCCTAGTGGACGAGTTATAGTCTCGTGAGGGCTTACAGCGACGACACCCACAAACGTCATTCACACACAATCATGCAAAAGATAAAAATAACAAAACATAGTCCTGATAGTTGCACATAAATTTTTCCTCAAAGAAAGCTTATAAATGAAATTAAAGAACCTTCAAAGTACGCAATTGCAACTCGAATCCAAATTCTCGAATAAATTATCTAAGCTAGACTCATGGTGTGTGTGTGTGTAAAGGTTCATTCACAGCTTTGATCTTAAGTAAGCTAACTCAATGATTTCGTTTAAAAATTAGAATCGTTGGGTCAAACCAACCTAGATATCTCAATTATGCTCTGTAATTGTTTTATTTCGTGCTCAGTGTGGTATGGTTTTTCTTTTCTTTTCTTGTCTCTTTTTGTTTTTCTCTTTTTGCACTTTTTTTTTTCAACTCAACTATCCTTTAAGGTAGCATTTCTCCGCATGGTGGTCCTAATACTCGCTCATGGGTTGCTTCACGCTTATCGGTTATAGGTGGTTTATTTTCTTTCTTTAGAGACATTTTTCTTTTTAGCTATACCATACTTCATAACACTAGCAAATCAAGATGATATCTAAGCAAACGGTCATTCATCGACATGCAATTTCGTCAACTAGTCACATTGTCAACTACTTACGTTTTACTGCTAAGAACCTATTTTTAAGTGCTTACGAGTCTAACATAGATCAGTTATTCAAGGCATCAGATAAAAGTAAATCAGGCACTTATCCTTTCTACAATTTCACCAATAAACAACCCATATTATCACAGGATTTATGCTTTACTATCAAAGACTGAATTTTTTTTTTCAAAATTTAAACAACTAAATAACAAGTAACCAACATGCACACACCCCCAAACTTAAAATTTGCATTGTCCTCAATGTAAGATAAATATAAAGAACAAGAGTAAGGAACAACACTACCGTGCATGGAGTTGATCATACTCTTGCTGGTTAGAATTTGGTTGCGCGGGCTTTGTGTGTCTTGTGCTACCTGTATAAATAACATGCAAATTAATAAATAGCACACAATAAAATAAAAAATAAAAATAAAGGAAATGATTGTAAGATAAATGCAAGGGTTGCCTCCCCGCTAGCGCTAAGTTTAACGTCTTCAGCCAAACGCAACCACCCAAATGGTGGTCATGGTAGCTTCTTCTTTTGTATCCACTGGCTGTTTTGACATGAACAAGATATCTTGGCAGATGTGGCAGTTTTGTCCAAATACCCCTACTGCTGCTTAGTTATGGAGGATGCAATCTGCCCAATCTGTGTTTCTAAGGACTTCATTGTGGCCTCCATATTTTCCATGTGTATCTCAATATTATTTAGCCTTGACTCAGTCTTCTCGAATCTTGCTGAAGTACTAGTAACGAACGTGCTCATGAAGTCTTCTAAGGAAGATTTCTGTTCAGCTCTTTGATAGTCAAAACCAGAAGAAGGCTGCAAGGTATTCTCTGTGTTAGCATATGACAGGTTTGGATGATAACGGTTAGGCACAAGATTTCCTCTATGGCTATTGAAGTTCCGATTGTTCACATATTGGACTTGCTCAAAGTTCGGGTTTCCTTCCAATAACTACATATTTGTAGCTGCCGCTGATTCAATAGATGCTACTTGTGGTTTTGTCAGGGCTGCTACTTGAGTGGCCAAGGTGGAGATCTGAGCTGTGAGTGCCACAAGGGGGTCTACTTCATAAATTCCAGCCACTTTGGTCACCGTAGCGCGTTCACTTGGCCATTGATAATGGTTAATGGTCATTTCTTCCAATAAATTGTGCGCTTCCTCAGCTGATTTCTTGAATAGAGCTCCCCCAGCTGCTGCATCAACCACAGTTCTATTCGAACCATTCAACCCATTATAGAACAACTGAATCTGGACCCAATCTGCATAATCATGTTGTGGACATCTACGTAGTAGATCCTTAAAGCGCTCTCATGCTTCATACAAAGTCTCAGTTTCCAGCTGCTTAAATATACTGATTGCTGCCCTTAGTTGAGCTGATTTAGCTGGTGGAAAGAACCTCTCAAGAAACTTTGTGGCCATATCCTACCATGTCATGAAACCCCCCGTCTGTATTGATTGCAGCCAATCTCACGCTTTATCCCGCAAAGAGAATGAGAATAAGCATAGCCTGATAGCCTCTTTACTAACGTCATTTATCTTTATGGTATCTGCGATCTCCAGGAACATCCTTAAGTGCAAGTTGGGATCTTCTACAGCTGAACCCCCAAACTGATTCCTTTGTACCATGTTGATCAATGCAGGTTTTAGCTCAAAACTGTTGGATTTGATTGGTTGATGGGCAATCCCAGAATAGATATCATCAATGACCGGTTTGAAGTGATCTCTGATTGCCACCTGGCGTGGGTTGTTCTCTATGTTTTCAGCTGCCATTGCTTCTTTTTCAATTCTTCTTTCTTTTCTTAGTCTCCTCGCAGTTCTTTCTATTGCAGGATCAAACAGGAGCGAGTCGAGACTTGTGGATTTTCGCATTCACTGAAGCACCAAAAGGAAAAGAAAAAAAATTCAATAAACAAAATAAAAAAATAAATACAAAACGAAAATAAACTAAAAATAAAAATCTAAATTAAAGCTAAAATTACTTGGTAGTAGTATTAATGTGAATTAAACAAACAATCCCCGGCAACGGCGCCAAAAACTTGTTGTGATATTTTTATATCGTACCGCAAGTGTACGGTGACAAGTTTTAGTATAAATCAGTGAAAGAGTGTCGAACCCACAGGGATTGCGTTAACTCGCATTAAGTGCTACAATTGATAATCCTAACTTTATTTAGACGATAATTAATCAAGATGTGAATAAATAAATAAATATAAAAATAATAAAATATGAGGAACTAATACAATAGAGATTCTGGATCCTGATTTCACCTAGCTGTCACCTATGTATTTGTTATGCCAATTACCATTGTTCAGTTATATTATTTATAAATCAAGATTCCTAAATTATTCACTCCCTCTCTCGAGTGCCGAGTGAAAATATCATTAACTATAGACTTCGATATCTCTATAAAAATCCAATAGTTAACAACTCATTACGCTTTGTGATTCTCTTTCAACGACTTCAAAGGATTACAGATTCTCTCGAATTCTATAAAATCCTAGGCTATATTCTCTAGATCTATTCAAAATCTCATCTCTCGAGTGATAGATTCTAAACATTCATCATAATATTTGTGGCCAACAAATACAAAGCATTAAACTCAGAAGAATATAAATAATTAATAAAACTTCATTACAAAATTGATAAACAAAATAAAAGGTTCAAGCATCAATTACATCATTCTCCAAAATTAAGGAGTAAATTCATGACAAAAGATAAAACATTGAATAATCAAGCCACGAATCTAATGGAAATCATTAGAGTTTTAAGAAAGAAATCAGAAGATAAAACCCGAATTGAATCTCTTCCTCTCCGGACGTCACCGCCTTAATCTCCTCTTTTCGCTCTTCAATCCGCTCCTTGGATCTCTAAAAATATTTAATTATGTGTTTTGTGTAGTGTATTAGCCTCTCTTTAAGTGTTGGATGTCATGTTATATTTATAGTTGAGGTCGGGAGTCATTGGGTATCATTAGGATTATTAAAAACCCTAAAATCACTTTCCCGGAATGTGTCAGGTCTTCCCGCCAAACTCTCTAGAAATTGTATTAGGAGTTTGAGGCGCCGCGGCGCCAGGATTTTGCCTTGAATATAGCGTCGCGGCGCCATTGTATCTCATTTAATCAACATTGGCGCCGTGGCGCCAATGTTTATATATGTGAATGGCGTCATGTCGCCTTTGTTCTTGTAATTGGGTGGCGCCATGGCGCCACTCATTTGTGATTGATGGGCGCCATGGCGCCCATCTCTCTGAAGATTGTGTGGGGTTTGTGGTGCCATGCGCCCAAGCTCCTGTACTCGTCCTGTGTTCCGGAAGTTCCCAAAACACGTGCAATTATTCCCAAATCCATGTATTAATGCTCCTACAAATGAAAATAGAAAATAAACTATAAATGATATTAAATATCTCGAATTATAACAAAACAATAAGCTAAAGATATCGGAATAAGTGGGTATAAACCACACTTATCAAACACCCCCCAAACTTAAGGTTTTGCTAGTCCCGAGCAAAAGATAAAAATAAAAACTAATTTCAAACTAATTTCAAATAAATAAATAAAAATAATAAATTAAATAAGCCACTTTCGTAGGGATCACGATTGCATTTAGCATATGCAACAAGCCTTTAAACCCTTAGGTGGCCCTAGTGGACGAGTTATAGTCTCGTGAGGGCTTACAGCGACGACACCCACAAACGTCATTCACACACAATCATGCAAAAGATAAAAATAACAAAACATAGTCCTGATAGTTGCACATAAATTTTTCCTCAAAGAAAGCTTATAAAGGAAATTAAAGAACCTTCAAAGTACGCAATTGCAACACGAATCCAAATTCTCGAATAAATTATCTAAGCTAGACTCACGGTGTGTGTGTGTAAAGGTTCATTCACAGCTTTGATCTTAAGTAAGCTAACTCAATGATTTCGTTTAAAAATTAGAATCGTTGGGTCAAACCAACCTAGATATCTCAATTATGCTCTGTAATTGCTTTATTTCGTGCTCAGTATGGTATGATTTTTCTTTTCTTTTCTTGTCTCTTTTTGTTTTTCTCTTTTTGCACTTTTTTTTCAACTCACCTATACTTTAAGGTAGCATTTCTCCTCATGGTGATCCTAATACTCGCCCATGGGTTGCTTCACGCTTATCGGTTATAGGTGGTTTATTTTCTTTCTTTAGAGACATTTTTCTTTTTAGCTATACCATACTTAATAACACTAGCAAATCAAGATGATATCTAAGGAAACGGTCATTCATAGACATGCAATTTCGTCAACTAGTCACATTATCAACTACTTAAGTTTTACTGCTAAGAACCTATTTTTAAGTGCTTACGAGTCTAACATAGATCAGTTATTCAAGGCATCAGATAAAAGTAAATCAGGCACTTATCCTTTCTATAATTTCACAATTAAACAACCATATTATCACAGGATTTATGCTTTACTATCAAAGACCAAAAACTTATTGTGATATTTTTATATCGTACCGCAAGTGTACGGTGTCAAGTTTTAGTATAAATCAGTGAAAGAGTGTCGAACCCACAGGGATTGCGTTAACTCGCATTAAGTGCTACAATTGATAGTCCTGGCTTTATTTAGACGATAATTAATCAAAATGTGAATAAATAAATAAATATAAAAATAATAAAATAGGAGGAACTAATACGATAGAGATTCTGGATCCTGATTTCACCTAGCTGTCACATATGTATTTGTTATGCCAATTACCATTGTTCAGTTATATTATTTATAAATCAAGATTCCTAAATTATTCACTCCCTCTCTCGGGTGCCGAGTGAAAATATCATTACCTATAGACTTTGATATCTCTATAAAAATCCAATAGTTAACAACTCATTACGCTTTGTGATTCTCTTTCAACGACTTCAAAGGATTACAGATTCTCTCGAATTCTATAAAATCTTAGGCTATATTCTCTAGATCTATTCAAAATCCCCTCTCTCAAGTGATAGATTCTAAACATTCATCATAATATTTGTGGCCAACAAATACAAAGCATTAAACTCAGAAGAATATAAATAATTAATAAAACTTCATTACAAAATTGATAAACAAAATACAAGGTTCAAACATCAATTACAGCATTCTCCAAAATTAAGGAGTAAATTCATGACAAAAGATAAAATATTGAATAATCAAGCCACGAATCTAATGGAAATCATTAGAGTTTTAAGAAAGAAATAAGAAGATAAAACCCGAATTGAATCTCTACCTCTCCGGACGTCACCGCATTAATCTCCTCTTTTCGCTCTTCAATCCGCTCTTTGGATCTCTAAAAATATTTAATTCTGTGTTTTGTGTAGTGTATTAGCCTCCCTCTGAGTGTTGGATGTCATGTTATATTTATAGTTGAGGCCGAGAGTCATTGGGTATCATTAGGATTATTAAAAACCCTAAAATCACTTTCCCGGAACGTGTCAGGTCTTCCCGCAGCGCCGCGGCTCCTTAATTGGGCGATGCGGCGCCAAACTCTCTGGAAATTATATTAGGAGTTTGAGGCTCCGCGGCGCCGGGATTTTGCCTTGAATATGGCGCCGCGGCGCCATTGTATCTCATTTAATCAACATTGGCGCCGTGGCGCCAATGTTTATATATGTGAATGGCGCCATGGCGCCTTTGTTCTTGTAATTGGGTGGCGCCATGGCGCCACTCATTTGTGATTGATGGGCGTCTTGGCGCCCATCTCTCTGGAGATTGTGTGGGGTTTGTGGTGCCATGGCGCCCAAGCTCCTGTACTCGTCCTGTGTTCCCGGAAGTTCCCAAAACACGTGCAATTATTCCCAGATCCATGTATTAATGCTCCTACAAATGAAAATAGAAAATAAACTATAAATGATATTAAATATCTCGAATTATAACAAAACAATAAGCTAAAGATATCAGAATAAGTGGGTATAAACCACACTTATCAAACACCCCCAAACTTAAGGTTTTGCTAGTCCCGAGCAAAAGATAAAAATAAAAACTAATTTCAAACTAATTTCAAATAAATAAATAAAAATAATAATTAACTAAGCCACTTTCGTAAGGATCACGATTGCATTTAGCATATGCAACAAGCCTTTAAACCCCTAGGCGGCCCTAGTGGACGAGTTATAATCTCGTGAGGGCTTACAGCGACGACACCCACAAACCTCATTCACACACAATCATGCAAAAGATAAAAATAAAAAAAACATAGTCCTGATAGTTGCACATAAATTTTTCCTCAAAGAAATCTTATAAATGAAATTAAAGAACCTTCAAAGTACGCAATTGCAACTCGAATCCAAATTCTCGAATAAATTATCTAAGCTAGACTCACGGTGTGTGTGTGTAAAGGTTCATTCACAGCTTTGATCTTCAGTAAGCTAACTCAATGATTTCGTTTAAAAATTAGAATCGATGGGTCAAACCAACCTAGATATCTCAATTATGCTCTATAATTGCTTTATTTCGTGCTCAGTATGGTATGATTTTTCTTTTCTTTTCTTGTCTCTTTTTGTTTTTATCTTTTTTCACCTTTTTTTTTTCAACTCACATATCCTTTAAGGTAGCGTTTCTCCTCATGGTGGTCCTAATACTCGCCCATGGGTAGTTTCACGCTTATCGGTTATAGGTGGTTTATTTTCTTTCTTTAGAGACATTTTTCTTTTTAGCTATACCATACTTTATAACACTGGCAAATCAAGATGATATCTAAGCAAACGGTCATTCATCGACATGCAATTTCGTCAACTAGTCACATTGTGAACTACTTAAGTTTTACTGCTAAGAACCTATTTTTAAGTGCTTACGAGTCTAACATAGATCGGTTATTCAAGGTATTAGATAAAAGTAAATCAGGCTCTTATCCTTTCTACAATTTCACCAATAAACAACCAATATTATCACAGGATTTATACTTTACTATCAAAGACTGAAATTTTTTTTTTCAAAATTTAAACAACTAAATAACAAGTAAGCAACATGCACACATCCCAAAACTTAAAATTTGCATTGTCCTCAATGTAAGATTAGTATAAATAAGTGAAAGAGTGTCGAACCCACAAGGATTGCGTTAACTCGTATTAAGTGCTACAATTGATAATCCTAACTTTATTTAGACGATAATTAATCAAGATGTGAATAAATAAATAAATAAATATAAAAATAATAAAATAGGAGGAACTAATATGATAGAGATTCTGGATCCTGATTTCATTTAGTTGTCACATATGTATTTGTTATGCCAATTACCATTGTTCAGTTATATTATTTATAAATCAAGATTCCTAAATTATTCACTCCCTCTCTCGAGTGCCGAGTGAAAATATCATTAACTATAGACTTCGATATCTCTATAAAAATCCAATAGTTAACAACTCATTACGCTTTGTGATTCTCTTTCAACGACTTCAAAGGATTACATATTCTCTAGAATTCTATAAAATCCTAGGCTATATTCTCTAGATCTATTCAAAATCCCCTCTCTCGAGTGATAGATTCTAAACATTCATCATCATATTTGTGGCCAACAAATACAAAGCATTAAACTCAGAAGAATATAAATAATTAATAAAACTTCATTACAAAATTGAGAAACAAAATACAAGGTTCAAGCATCAATTACACCATTCTCCAAAATTAAGGAGTAAATCCATGACAAAAGATAAAACATTGAATAATCAAGCCACGAATCTAATGGAAATCATTAGAGTTTTAAGAAAGAAATAAGAAGATAAAACCTGAATTGAATCTCTTCCTCTCCGGACGTCACCGCCTTAATCTCCTCTTTTCGCTTTTCAATCCGCTCCTTGGATCTCTAAAAATATTTAATTCTGTGTTTTGTGTAGTGTATTAGCTTCCCTTTGAGTGTTGGATGTCATGTTATATTTATAGTTGAGGCCGGGAGTCATTGGGTATCATTAGGATTATTAAAAACCCTAAAATCACTTCCCGGAACGTGTCAGGTCTTCCCGTAGCACCGCAGCTCCTTAATTGGGCACCGCGGCGCCAAACTCTCTGGAAATTGTATTAGGAGTTTGAGGCGCTGCGGCGCCAGGATTTTGCCTTGAATATGGCTCCGCGGCGCCATTGTATCTCATTTAATCAACATTGGCATCGTGGCGCCAATGTTTATATATGTGAATGGCGCCATGGCGCCACTCATTTGTGATTGATGGGCGCCATGGCGCCCATCTCTCTGGAGATTGTGTGGGGTTTGTGGTGTCATGGCGCCCAAGCTCCTGTACTCGTCCTGTGTTCCCGGAAGTTCCCAAAACACGTGCAATTATTCCCAGATCCATGAATTAATGCTCCTACAAATGAAAATAGAAAATAAACTATAAATGATATTAAATATCTCGAATTATAACAAAACAATAAGCTAAAGATATCGAAAGAAGTGGGTATAAACCACACTTATCAAACACCCCCAAACTTAAGGTTTTGCTAGTCCCGAGCAATAGATAAAAATAAAAACTAATTTCAAATAAATAAATAAAAATAATAAATTAACTAAGCCACTTTCGTAGGGATCACGATTGCATTTAGCATATGCAACAAGCCTTTAAACCCCTAGGCGGCCCTAGTGGACGAGTTATAGTCTCGTGAGGGCTTACAGCGACGGCACCCATAAACGTCATTCACACACAATCATGCAAAAGATAAAAATAACAAAACATAGTCCTAATAGTTGCACATAAACTTTTCCTCAAAGAAAGCTTATAAATGAAATTAAAGAACCTTCAAAGTACGCAATTGCAACTCGAATCCAAATTCTCGAATAAATTATCTAAGCTAGACTCACGGTGTGTGTGTGTAAAGGTTCATTCACAGCTTTGATCTTAAGTAAGCTAACTCAATGATTTCGTTTAAAAATTAGAATCGTTGGGTCAAACCAACCTAGATATCTCAATTATGCTCTGTAATTGCTTTATTTCGTGCTCAGTATGGTATGATTTTTCTTTTCTTTTCTTGTCTCTTTTTGTTTTTCTCTTTTTGCACTTTTTTTTCAACTCACCTATACTTTAAGGTAGCATTTCTCCTCATGGTGATCCTAATACTCGCCCATGGGTTGCTTCACGCTTATCGGTTATAGGTGGTTTATTTTCTTTCTTTAGAGACATTTTTCTTTTTAGCTATACCATACTTAATAACACTAGCAAATCAAGATGATATCTAAGGAAACGGTCATTCATAGACATGCAATTTCGTCAACTAGTCACATTATCAACTACTTAAGTTTTACTGCTAAGAACCTATTTTTAAGTGCTTACGAGTCTAACATAGATCAGTTATTCAAGGCATCAGATAAAAGTAAATCAGGCACTTATCCTTTCTATAATTTCACAATTAAACAACCAATATTATCACAGGATTTATGCTTTACTATCAAAGACCAAAAACTTATTGTGATATTTTTATATCGTACCGCAAGTGTACGGTGTCAAGTTTTAGTATAAATCAGTGAAAGAGTGTCGAACCCACAGGGATTGCGTTAACTCGCATTAAGTGCTACAATTGATAGTCCTGGCTTTATTTAGACGATAATTAATCAAAATGTGAATAAATAAATAAATATAAAAATAATAAAATAGGAGGAACTAATACGATAGAGATTCTGGATCCTGATTTCACCTAGCTGTCACATATGTATTTGTTATGCCAATTACCATTGTTCAGTTATATTATTTATAAATCAAGATTCCTAAATTATTCACTCCCTCTCTCGGGTGCCGAGTGAAAATATCATTACCTATAGACTTTGATATCTCTATAAAAATCCAATAGTTAACAACTCATTACGCTTTGTGATTCTCTTTCAACGACTTCAAAGGATTACAGATTCTCTCGAATTCTATAAAATCTTAGGCTATATTCTCTAGATCTATTCAAAATCCCCTCTCTCAAGTGATAGATTCTAAACATTCATCATAATATTTGTGGCCAACAAATACAAAGCATTAAACTCAGAAGAATATAAATAATTAATAAAACTTCATTACAAAATTGATAAACAAAATACAAGGTTCAAACATCAATTACAGCATTCTCCAAAATTAAGGAGTAAATTCATGACAAAAGATAAAATATTGAATAATCAAGCCACGAATCTAATGGAAATCATTAGAGTTTTAAGAAAGAAATAAGAAGATAAAACCCGAATTGAATCTCTACCTCTCCGGACGTCACCGCATTAATCTCCTCTTTTCGCTCTTCAATCCGCTCTTTGGATCTCTAAAAATATTTAATTCTGTGTTTTGTGTAGTGTATTAGCCTCCCTCTGAGTGTTGGATGTCATGTTATATTTATAGTTGAGGCCGAGAGTCATTGGGTATCATTAGGATTATTAAAAACCCTAAAATCACTTTCCCGGAACGTGTCAGGTCTTCCCGCAGCGCGCGCGGCTCCTTAATTGGGCGATGCGGCGCCAAACTCTCTGGAAATTATATTAGGAGTTTGAGGCTCCGCGGCGCCGGGATTTTGCCTTGAATATGGCGCCGCGGCGCCATTGTATCTCATTTAATCAACATTGGCGCCGTGGCGCCAATGTTTATATATGTGAATGGCGCCATGGCGCCTTTGTTCTTGTAATTGGGTGGCGCCATGGCGCCACTCATTTGTGATTGATGGGCGTCTTGGCGCCCATCTCTCTGGAGATTGTGTGGGGTTTGTGGTGCCATGGCGCCCAAGCTCCTGTACTCGTCCTGTGTTCCCGGAAGTTCCCAAAACACGTGCAATTATTCCCAGATCCATGTATTAATGCTCCTACAAATGAAAATAGAAAATAAACTATAAATGATATTAAATATCTCGAATTATAACAAAACAATAAGCTAAAGATATCAGAATAAGTGGGTATAAACCACACTTATCAAACACCCCCAAACTTAAGGTTTTGCTAGTCCCGAGCAAAAGATAAAAATAAAAACTAATTTCAAACTAATTTCAAATAAATAAATAAAAATAATAAATTAACTAAGCCACTTTCGTAAGGATCACGATTGCATTTAGCATATGCAACAAGCCTTTAAACCCCTAGGCGGCCCTAGTGGACGAGTTATAATCTCGTGAGGGCTTACAGCGACGACACCCACAAACCTCATTCACACACAATCATGCAAAAGATAAAAATAAAAAAAACATAGTCCTGATAGTTGCACATAAATTTTCCTCAAAGAAATCTTATAAATGAAATTAAAGAACCTTCAAAGTACGCAATTGCAACTCGAATCCAAATTCTCGAATAAATTATCTAAGCTAGACTCACGGTGTGTGTGTGTAAAGGTTCATTCACAGCTTTGATCTTCAGTAAGCTAACTCAATGATTTCGTTTAAAAATTAGAATCGATGGGTCAAACCAACCTAGATATCTCAATTATGCTCTATAATTGCTTTATTTCGTGCTCAGTATGGTATGATTTTTCTTTTCTTTTCTTGTCTCTTTTTGTTTTTATCTTTTTTCACCTTTTTTTTCAACTCACATATCCTTTAAGGTAGCGTTTCTCCTCATGGTGGTCCTAATACTCGCCCATGGGTAGTTTCACGCTTATCGGTTATAGGTGGTTTATTTTCTTTCTTTAGAGACATTTTTCTTTTTAGCTATACCATACTTTATAACACTGGCAAATCAAGATGATATCTAAGCAAACGGTCATTCATCGACATGCAATTTCGTCAACTAGTCACATTGTGAACTACTTAAGTTTTACTGCTAAGAACCTATTTTTAAGTGCTTACGAGTCTAACATAGATCGGTTATTCAAGGTATTAGATAAAAGTAAATCAGGCTCTTATCCTTTCTACAATTTCACCAATAAACAACCAATATTATCACAGGATTTATACTTTACTATCAAAGACTGAAATTTTTTTTTCAAAATTTAAACAACTAAATAACAAGTAAGCAACATGCACACATCCCAAAACTTAAAATTTGCATTGTCCTCAATGTAAGATTAGTATAAATAAGTGAAAGAGTGTCGAACCCACAAGGATTGCGTTAACTCGTATTAAGTGCTACAATTGATAATCCTAACTTTATTTAGACGATAATTAATCAAGATGTGAATAAATAAATAAATAAATATAAAAATAATAAAATAGGAGGAACTAATATGATAGAGATTCTGGATCCTGATTTCATTTAGTTGTCACATATGTATTTGTTATGCCAATTACCATTGTTCAGTTATATTATTTATAAATCAAGATTCCTAAATTATTCACTCCCTCTCTCGAGTGCCGAGTGAAAATATCATTAACTATAGACTTCGATATCTCTATAAAAATCCAATAGTTAACAACTCATTACGCTTTGTGATTCTCTTTCAACGACTTCAAAGGATTACATATTCTCTAGAATTCTATAAAATCCTAGGCTATATTCTCTAGATCTATTCAAAATCCCCTCTCTCGAGTGATAGATTCTAAACATTCATCATCATATTTGTGGCCAACAAATACAAGCATTAAACTCAGAAGAATATAAATAATTAATAAAACTTCATTACAAAATTGAGAAACAAAATACAAGGTTCAAGCATCAATTACACCATTCTCCAAAATTAAGGAGTAAATCCATGACAAAAGATAAAACATTGAATAATCAAGCCACGAATCTAATGGAAATCATTAGAGTTTTAAGAAAGAAATAAGAAGATAAAACCTGAATTGAATCTCTTCCTCTCCGGACGTCACCGCCTTAATCTCCTCTTTTCGCTTTTCAATCCGCTCCTTGGATCTCTAAAAATATTTAATTCTGTGTTTTGTGTAGTGTATTAGCTTCCCTTTGAGTGTTGGATGTCATGTTATATTTATAGTTGAGGCCGGGAGTCATTGGGTATCATTAGGATTATTAAAAACCCTAAAATCACTTTCCCGGAACGTGTCAGGTCTTCCCGTAGCACCGCAGCTCCTTAATTGGGCACCGCGGCGCCAAACTCTCTGGAAATTGTATTAGGAGTTTGAGGCGCTGCGGCGCCAGGATTTTGCCTTGAATATGGCTCCGCGGCGCCATTGTATCTCATTTAATCAACATTGGCATCGTGGCGCCAATGTTTATATATGTGAATGGCGCCATGGCGCCACTCATTTGTGATTGATGGGCGCCATGGCGCCCATCTCTCTGGAGATTGTGTGGGGTTTGTGGTGTCATGGCGCCCAAGCTCCTGTACTCGTCCTGTGTTCCCGGAAGTTCCCAAAACACGTGCAATTATTCCCAGATCCATGAATTAATGCTCCTACAAATGAAAATAGAAAATAAACTATAAATGATATTAAATATCTCGAATTATAACAAAACAATAAGCTAAAGATATCGAAAGAAGTGGGTATAAACCACACTTATCAAACACCCCCAAACTTAAGGTTTTGCTAGTCCCGAGCAATAGATAAAAATAAAAACTAATTTCAAATAAATAAATAAAAATAATAAATTAACTAAGCCACTTTCGTAGGGATCACGATTGCATTTAGCATATGCAACAAGCCTTTAAACCCCTAGGCGGCCCTAGTGGACGAGTTATAGTCTCGTGAGGGCTTACAGCGACGGCACCCATAAACGTCATTCACACACAATCATGCAAAAGATAAAAATAACAAAACATAGTCCTAATAGTTGCACATAAACTTTTCCTCAAAGAAAGCTTATAAATGAAATTAAAGAACCTTCAAAGTACGCAATTGCAACTCGAATCCAAATTCTCGAATAAATTATCTAAGCTAGACTCACGGTGTGTGTGTGTGTAAAGGTTCATTCACAGCTTTGATCTTAAGTAAGCTAACTCAATGATTTCGTTTAAAAATTAGAATCGATGGATCAAACAGACCTAAATATCTCAATTATGCTCTGTAATTGCTTTATTTCGTGCTCACCTATCCTTTAAGGTAGCATTTCTCCTCATGGTGGTCCTAATACTCGCCTATGGGTAGCTTCACGCTTATCGGTTATAGGTGGTTTATTTTCTTTCTTTAGAGACATTTTTCTTTTTAGCTATACCATACTTCATAACACTAGCAAATCAAGATGATATCTAAGCAAACGGTCATTCATCGACATGCAATTTCGTCAACTAGTCACATTGTCAACTACTTAAGTTTTACTGCTAAAAACCTATTTTTAAGTGCTTACGAGTCTAACATAGATCAGTTATTCAAGGCATCAGATAAAAGTAAATCAGACACTTATCATTTCTACAATTTCACCAATTAACAACCAATATTATCACATGATTTATGCTTTACTTTTAAAGGCTGAAATTTTTTTTTTCAAAATTTAAACAACTAAATAACAAGTAAGCAACATGCACACACCCCCAAACATAAAATTTGCATTGTCCTCAATGTAAGATTAGTATAAATCAGTGAAAGAGTGTCGAACCCACAGGGATTGCGTTAACTCGCATTAAGTGCTACAATTGATAATCCTAACTTTATTTAGACGATAATTAATCAAGATGTGAATAAATAAATAAATATAAAAATAATAAAATAAGAGGAACTAATACGATAGAGATTCTGGATCCTGATTTCACCTAGCTGTCACCTATGTATTTGTTATGCCAATTACCATTGTTCAGTTATATTATTTATAAATCAAGATTCCTAAATTATTCACTCCCTCTCTCGAGTGCCGAGTGAAAATATCATTAACTATAGACTTTGATATCTCTATAAAAATCCAATAGTTAACAACTCATTACGCTTTGTGATTCTCTTTCAACGACTTCAAAGGATTAAAGATTCTCTCGAATTCTATAAAATCTTAGGCTATATTCTCTAGATCTATTCAAAATCCCATCTCTCAAGTGATAGATTCTAAACATTCATCATCATCTTTTCGCTCTTCAATCCGCTCCTTGGATCTCTAAAAATATTTAATTCTGTGTTTTGTGTAGTGTATTAGCCTCCCTTTGAGTGTTGGATGTCATGTTATATTTATAGTTGAGGCCGGGAGTCATTGGGTATCATTAGGATTATTAAAAACCCTAAAATCACTTTCCCGGAACGTGTCAGGTCTTCCCGCAGCGCCGCGGCTCCTTAATTGGGCGCTGCGGCGCCAAACTCTCTGGAAATTATATTAGGAGTTTTAGGCGCCGCGACGCCAGGATTTTGCCTTGAATATGGCGCGGCGGCGCCATTGTATCTCATTTAATCAACATTGGCGCCGTGGCGCCAATGTTTATATATGTGAATGGCGCCATGGCTCATTTGTTCTTGTAATTGGGTGGCGCCAGGGCGCCATGGCGCCCATCTCTCTGGAGATTGTGTGGGGTTTGTGGTGCCACGGCGCCCAAGCTCCTATACTCGTCCTGTGTTCCCGGAAGTTCCCAAAACACGTGCAATTATTCCCAGATCCATGTATTAATGCTCCTACAAATGAAAATAGAAAATAAATTATGAATGATATTAAATATCTCGAATTATAACAAAACAATAAGCTAAAGATATCGGAATAAGTGGGTATAAACCACACTTATCATTCTGCGCCCTCGCATGGCATATCGTTAAATTAAAAAAATATATATTAAAGTTCTGCGCCCTCGCATATCAAATTAAAAAAATTTATGCCCCTCGCATTTCGTCAAATTTAAAAAATATATATATTATAGTTTTGCACCTTCGCATGTGGTCAAATTAAAAATATATATATGTTACAGTTCTGAAAGCTATTTTGTTTCCCCGGGTCTGGTTCGGGAAGAGATTTTGTTACCCCGGGTCTGAAATCGGACCCCAGTAGACCCGGTTACCCGGATTTATTTTTCTTTTTTTTTTAATTTTTAAATTTTAATTGTATTATTTTATATTTGTATTTATATTTTGTCAATTTTATTAGTTTTATTTCAATTCTTTTAATTTTTTATTATATTTTATTATTTATATATATATACACACACATACACACACACACATAATATTTTATATATTTTTTTTATTATAATCTAATTTTTTATATTTATTTTTTATTTATTTTTTTCAGACCCGGGTCCACCCTGTCCGGACCCGCGTGATCCCATGTCCGGACTCGGAATCACCGGGGCCTTAATTTTAATGACCCGGGTCATTAAAAAATATATATATTACAGTTCTGCGCCTTCCTATGTTGTCAAATTAAAAATATAAATATATTACAGTTCTAGAAGATATTTTGTTAACCCGGGTCCGGTCCGGTCAGGATCCGGTTACCCGGATTTCTTTTTCTTTTTAATTTTTTTAAATTTTAAGCGTATTATTTTATATTTATATTTGTATTTGTATTATTTTATATTTATATCAGCAAACTAAAAAATATATATTAGTTCTCCGCCCTCACATATCAAATAAAAGAAAAAAATATATATTACATTTCCGACCCTATTTCCAAGTGGGGATGGCAAAATCCGGATCCGGACCCGGGTAGACCCGGTCCGGATCCGATTACCCAGATTTCTTTTTTTTTTTTTTTTTTTATAATTTTTAAAAAAATTTAATTGTATTATTTATATTTGTATTTAAATATTGTCAATTTTATTAGTTTGATTTCAATTCTTCTAATTTTTTTTATTATATTCTATTATATATATATAATATTTTTTAATTTTTATTATAATCTAATTTATTATATTTATTTTTTCCGGATCCGCGTGATCCCGTGTCCGGACCCGGAATGACCCGGGTCTTAATTTTAATCCCCCGGGTCCGGACTTTTTCCGAAAAATCAGGACCCGGGTCATTAAAATATATATATATATATATATTTATATTTATATTTTACAGTTCCGACCCTATTTCCAAGTAGGGATGGCAAAATCCGGATCCAGACCCGCGTCCAACAACCGCTTTACATTAACTCCTTATATTTCATTTACAGCTCTTGGCAATTTTTTTTAAAAGCTTCTCTTCTTCAACAACCGCTTTACATTAACTTATTTTACCATCCCTGTACTATGATACAAATCTACCAAACCACCCATAACCCGCGGTTAAACCATCCCAAACCCGTAGTGGTTTGGTCTCCTTAAGCTATGGTTGGGTACCTTACGCAATTCCTCTCTAACTCTTTTTTTAGTATTCTTTTCATCCTACCTTTATTTACTTGAAGGATACATGTTCTTATTCGTCCTTGATTATCCTTAACATTGTCATTTACATTCTTATCCTATACTTAGGTATTATTTTTTCTCTTGTTACTTTATCCACTATTTCCTTTTAGCATCTATTACTTGGACTATCTTTTCTTTTCTTATTATCACTACTCTTGTACGTGCTCCTGGAGTATCTCAATGTTACACTTCCGGCCCATTTATTATTGGTATCATTCGAGGGTTGGGAGGGTGGGGGCTAATCTCGAACTCTCGATGTTTTGATGATATACGTCCTTACCTAGAGTTTTCGTGTATATCTGTTTGATGTCTTTTCCTACACTGGGCTTTACAACCAAAACCTCTACCTTTTTCTAACTTTACTCCCGGTTATTTATCAATTACTCACTTTAAATCTTATACAAGTATCTAGAAGTACCCTCTGTCATATTCCTTTTTCTACACTGGGCTTCGTACTTAAGGATCTGGGTCGGAGTTTAGGTTTCTTGAGGCGTTTAAATCATCCTTTGATATGTAGGTTCATTAGGACTCTCAATACTAATCTAGGTTTCTTAATTTTATTGTCTCTCTGGCTATTCCTCGTTACTCGGGGAAATTCGTCCTCTTATAAGAGGATTTCGAAGATTATTGGATTTTCTGATAAGGATCTCTTGAGTAAGATTGGAATCATAAGTCTGCTGGGCAACCCTAATACTTGTTAAGGCCTTCATTACACTCTATTACTACTATAGGTTCTGGTATCTTGCTTACTGTTCTGGTTCTATTTCCCTTATCTTATCTTACTTATCTTCTAGCTTCATTTTATTTTTCTTTCTACTCATTTTGGTGGATATCTTTAAGCTTTTCTATTTCATTATATCTCTATACATCTCTGTCTCTAATTGGTTCAAATTTTTATGTATCTTTTCTTCGGGCTTTCTCTTTTGCTCTCTCGGATATCTCTCTTGGGACTTACTATCCGGTTTCTTATCTTATACTGAATTTCAGGAAAAAATCTAAGATAATCCTTAACTAAAATGAGGAAGAATAATTCAAATGGCTGGGTGACCAGTGCATTCACACGCGTATAACGTAAGCGCACGTATCGTTCAAGTAGTATAAAAATATTGATCCCACGAGGACTTAATTCCTACTGTTGTTATTAATTATTGATACTATTTATTTACAGGTATCTAATTGAGGTATAATGATTGTTTGATTGGTTGGTTGAATGTGGTTTTTCCTTAATTAAAATAAATAAAATAAACAAAAGAAAATACTAAGGAAAATAACAAAAGACTCAAAAATCTAGGGTTGTGATTCCACACAATATTATTAAAAAGATGAATTGATTCCCTTATATATGTGTAATAAATTAGTTTGCTGACATGGAACACGATGATATTCAAAAGCCTCTTCCGATGGTCAGACGCAAATATCCAGTATAACCCAATTGAACCATATGTCTATGTCAACCAAATTACTTGGATTAATTAAGGTCAAGACCCAATTATGGCTACCCACGCCCGACATGTATATTCCTATCCAGTAAGGAAATCTATTAAAGGGTTATTTATCCTCAAGGAAGATCGTGAGCTATTGAATCTAAAGCTGAAACCTAAAATCTCTATGTCTAGTTCATTTTAAGTTTACCACATCATTCTTATCAGTGATCAGACAACAAGAAGCATTAAGCTTAAGACTCAACAAACAAACTAAAGAATTACCCATAAAAAGAAAATCAATTATTAAGTGTGGATATTGTGTTTCATCACTTCCCTAGAATAAAAATAAAATGTTGGGGGTTGGGGGATCCACCTTTACTATTCCTAATTTAGAAATCTCACTTATTATAATATAGAATTTATCCGTGATATTACCAACCGACCATATAGGTGGTATCCTCATTAAGTCAGTTTTTAATTAAGTCCAACCAGCCATAAAGGCGGTATCATTATTTGTCCATAAACCAGCCATATAGGCGGTAATTATCTGTCACTTAAAGACCAGCCATATAAGCGGCGTTACTTTATGTCAAATAAATAAAACCAGCCATTAAGGCGGTAATCCTTTTAGTTTGAATTATAATTTCCATATTATAATTAATGGAGATTAATCTAAATTAAAATAATAAAAGCTTCACCCTTACCCCAGCGGAAATCTAACTACTAAACATAAAAGAAAATAGAAGAAAAAGAAACTACTACTATTACTGAAAATAAAAATGCATAAATTAAATTACTAAAAATAAACAAACAAGATGCAATCCTTAAATTCCTTACAAAAACCTAAGGAAGGCATGAAAATTACAAATGAAATGGCTTGATATTTATAGGAAAATCTAAAAGCTTCCACCAATTTCTCCACCGATTGCTCCACCGATTGCTCCACCAATTGCTCCACCAAACACTCCACCAAACATGCCACAAGACACTCCACAAAACACTCCACCAAACATGTCATCAAACATGGCACCAAACATGATTTTTATTTTTATTTTTATTTATTTTATTTTATATTTTGAAAATGACTATAGTAATTAGTCAAAATATACTGGATTGTTCATCAATTTCGGCCTTCTAAACTTTAGAATTCGAAAATATTTAAATCTTCAAAGTTGTAGATCTTTGAGTCTTCTTTAATTTACAACTTGAATCAGCTCAATCGGATATCAGATGAAAAGATTATGGCCAAAATATGAAACTTACTCAAAATTGTAATTTAGGACTGCACTTCGTGACGCGTACAGTAAATTTTATGTTTTGACCTTTTTTCCTCCGAATTTCATCATTTAGTCCCGAGTTGATTCCATTAAGTCCTAATATTATTTTTATCTACAAAATAAATAAAAACACATCAAAACGTCATAAAACTCGAGAAACTATACAAAATATTAGGTTAAATGAGTGAGAAATAGTGATATAATTACCACTCATCACACCCCCAAACCTAACATTTAATAAAAGCATCAAACCTAACATTTTGCTAGTCCTCGAGCAAAACAAAAAATAAAATAACATAAAAATAAAATTAAGCTAAGCCACTTTCGTAAGGATCACGGTTGCATTTAGCTTATGCAACAAGCCTTTAAACCCCTAGGTGTCCATAGTGGACGAGTTGTAGTCTCGTGAGGGTTTACAGCAATGATACCCACAAATATTTTATAAAAGTAAAAAAAAATAGTAAAACTAATGCACACAAAAGCAAAAAGACAAGAGAAAAGAGAATAAAGAAGTTAGTGACTAAACATGTGAAACTTCTACTCCAAGTTAGTAGTTGTTTCGTTTCTTTTTAAACTACTGAATAAGTAAATTCTCTGATTATTTTTACCATTCTGCATATACACAGCCAAAAAAATATTAATCAATTCATTTTTGCCCACAACAGTCACAAGTGTAGTTGATAAGAGAATAATATTTTTATCCTAAAGTTTTATCAGAATTCACACCTTTTTGTAGCAATGAAATAATTTTTTCATATTTTTCATATTTTTTCTTTCTTTTTCTGATTTTATATTTTATATTTTATTTATATACAATATCTTCCGTCTATGTAGCGAGCTTTGGGTCGATGGCTCCCAAACCAGTTGGCTTTAATGCACCAGGTGTTAAGACACCCCTACGGACTTAATTACTCAGACTTCAGATATATATATTTATTTGGCAACATCTTTGATCCATGTAGCGAGCTTTGGGCCAGTGACTCCCAAACCAGTTGGTTTTAAGGCACTAGGTGTTAAAACACCCTTACAGACTTAATAACTCGAATCTCAGACGTTTTTTCTTTTCACACATTTTTTTTTTCTTTTTTTTTTTCAATTTTTTTTCTTTACTCCATTGTCGTTTATAGATGCTTCCTCCAATTAAACTAGAGCACTGAATATTACAAACTTTTCAATTACAAGTTATGTCCGTATGTTACCATGCACATTGATAATACTTGCCAACTGAGCATATGAAGATCCATTTTAGTCAGTTTTATGGAGAATTCACAAATTAAATAATTCAAAAGGAAATAAATAAAAATTAACTTGTTCCGAAATAGGTTTGAGATACGTATCAAGAGTGAAAATTCCTTACACAGCTATCTCTCACCAATTTCACCTGATTAACCAAGTTAAAAATAAAAACACAAACTATTTTTAAAAAAAAAATTTGGTAAATTTTTCAAATTTTTTTTATATTTTTCGAAAAAATTTGGACTAAAAATCTAATAAAAATAACACAAAATAAAAAAGATACTAATCAACTATTCCCTCCCCAAACCTAAATGAGACATTGTCCATAATGTCTTAAACAGTAGAAGAAGAGTTTAGAAGATCATACCTGGTTAGATGAAATTCTACGAAAAATTACCGATTAAGATCTATGTCCAATTTACGCTTCTTACCACGATCGCTATTTGACCAGTTCAACTTGGAAAGAATGAAGTCGATTTTTGGTTCAAAGGCTAAGATTTGCTCAATTAATTCCTCGGCCTTTGTTGCAGTCAGGAAAATATCTTGTACTGATTTTGTAACGAACTTATGTCTTTTGGCTTCCTCAAGAAATACAAACAGAAAATCGAAAAAATGATCAATGTTAAGTAATCCAATGGGCTTCCGATGAATGTTCAAGTACGCCCATGATGCCACTGTGAATATCTCTTCAAACGTTCCGAGCCCACCTGGTAAAGCAATGAAAGCATCAACAGTTTTGACCATTTCAAGGAGTTGTTCAGACATACCTGATACGATGAGTTCATCTCCATTTATTGGTCCAATTAATTGTTCGTCCGCCAAAGATTTTGGAATGATTCCCAAAACATGACCGCCACCTTCTTGAACGGCTTTTGAAATGCTTCTCATAAATCCAAGATTTCCACCGCCATATACTAGGTGCATATTTCGTTCTGCTATAACTCTCCCCAGTTCATTTGCAGCCTCAATAAACTCTGGTTTATTACCAGAGTTGGATCCACAGAAAACACAAATTCACTTGACTCGCTGCTATGAAGTTACTTCCATTTTCTCTCTCTTATTTGGATATATATCTGGATGTGTCAAAGAGAGAAATGTATAGCTGAATTTATAGAACCTGAAAATTGGTGAGTAATAGTAGCACTAGTACCTGCCAAATGAAAATTATTAGATGAATGTTAAAATAAATCGTGAAAAGTCAAAAAAATTTAGATCTTGTCGGCGAAAATAAATGAAATAAAAATAGAAAAGCAAATCAAAGTAATTATTAAGGCAACGAAATTGTGTACGCAATACGCCACTCGCTTAGTATAAATTCATAAGGATGTGTCTCAAGAATTCATTCTTTACTCAGCCATCACAAATGAATTAGCTCTCTTCTTTGTGACTGCCAAACACCATTCCTTCTATCTTAAAATGCTCCGTTTGCGCTTTTCCCTACAAAAATAACACACAAAATTAAAAAATTTACAACATGTATACACAAAATATGAAAACTGAAATTTCGACAAATTGCATGGGTTGCCTCACTGCTAGCGCTAAATTTTTCGTCTTCAGCCAGACGTGACTGAAATCCATATGCTATGGAGGTTTCAGCGTTGTCTTGGATGTCCAATTAAAGACAATCACATGAGCGTTGCTTTTGAAAGGCCTCTTCCAACGATAAAGTGGAAAAAAAAAAGTTTTGTCTCATTCAGTGCTCATGCCACCTTTTTTATCTTTGTCGCTCTAGTGGTTCCTGAAAAGAAAGAAAGAAAATCAGGAGGTCTTGTATGCTGCTTGATTTGGAATGAGAGTTCCATTTTATCAAGCTTTTGTGCGATATGTGTAATTTGTACTCCCCAAAACAGCGATATTTCCCATGAATGCACTGGATCTACAATAAGGTCTGGCATTTGCTCCTCCATTTGCTCTGCTTTTTTCTCCACATTTTCTTCACAAATGTATTTTAGGATTTCCGCATTCAGTTCTTCATCTGTCATCAATGAAATGCATGCTTCATAAGTATCAACCTGAGGATGTAAAGATGTGTATGATTTTAGGTCTACACCCTATAATATGACTAGCTCAGATAGATCTTCTTCAAAAATTTATGCAATGGAAGCTCCAAGATCTTTATTTTTAGGACACATAATTCTGTCCTCAATTTTTGGTACAGTTGGCACAAATAGCTCAACTTCTTCATCAGAGTCAGAATAATAAAAATCAAACAGAGACTTTGCTGGTTTGGGTTCCTGAACTGATACCTCTGGCTGTTGATACTGCTCAGCCTCCTCTTCTGTTAAGGTTTCATTGTGGAACTCTGGGTACTCGAAGGCTTTGTCAGTTTCTTCTGAAAATGCTTCTTCAAGTATGTAGCTCTGGTTTTCTGTTAATTGTCTCGTTTGATCTGTCAGTCTCTGAATGAATTCTGATTGTCTCTGGATACTTTTGAATTGATTCTGGTATGTTTCAAGCATTGTATCCAACTTTTCGTCTTGTTTCTTGAACCAATCTTTGAGCATGTTAACCAATTGTTCTTCCTCTGATGGTTCTGGTTGTTGATAAAGATCGTAGGTAGATGGTGGATAAGATGGAAAATGTGGTTCTGTGAAATATGTTGGTTCTTCGTACCTTGATTGATTCCGATAATTTTGCCACTCTGACATGTCTATGTATTGATCGCTCGGGTGGTTACCATCGCATATCTCACATCTCCCCATTATGTTCTGATGACCAAATGTAGTATTGCTTGGTTCTTGCATCCAGTGATAATTGTTGGGTTGAACAACAGGCCTAAGAAAACTGAACTGTTGCTCTCTAAATTGGGGGTGTATCTTCTTCTAGTAAAGCTCGTAATCTTTCTATCTCCCAATAGTGTTCCATTTTTCAACCACCTGAAATAAAACAAAGAAATAAAAATTACTAATAAAAATAAAGAAAATTAGATACAAGTAAATTAGATAGCTTCAAAATTAATAACTCAAGAAAAATAAGTCCCCGGCAACGGCGCCAAAAACTTGACCGGGGCATTCACATGCGTATAACGCAAGCGCACGTATCATTCAAGTAGTATAAAAATATCGATCCCATGAGGACTTAATTCCTACTGTTGTTATTAATTATTGATACTATTTATTTACAGGTATCTAATTGAGGGAGAATGTAATGATTGTTTGATTGGTTGGTTGAATGTGATTTTTCCTTAATTAAAATAAATAAAATAAACAAAATAAAATACTAAGAAAAATAACAAAAGACTCAAAAATCTAGGGTTGTGATTCCACACAATATTATTAAAAAAATGAATTGATTCTCTTATATATGTGTAATAAATTAGTTTACTAACCTGGAACACGATGATATACAAAAGCCTATTCTGATGGTCAGACGTAAATATCCAGTATAACCCAATTCAACCATATGTCTATGTCAACCAAATTACATGGATTCATTAAGGTCAATCTGAGATTGGCATTTTGAAGGCGAATGTGGCCAGTGTTGAAACCAAATTGAAGGCCAATGATGAACAAATGGCGCGGGACCAGGACGATCTCGAGAAGAAAGAAGCCGAGCTTGAGGAGAGAGAGGCCGAGCTTGAGACCGAGAATGAGGCCATCCGCCTTGTGGGGGTTGGTGATTGTGCTGATCTGATACCGATAGTGCTGCCAAGTCTGAACATGGACCCTATTTATGCGGCCATCAGTTATTGCAAAGGGGATATTTCTGAGGAGGAGTTCCGGAAATGGCTCCCGCCTCCTTCCGAGGAGGTGATGGATCCTGACCCGATCTCGGTGGTTCCGGCTTCCGGGGCACCCCAAGAAGAGCGACCGGATGTTCCTGCCCCCGGCGAGGACTGTCTTGAGATTCCTCCTCCCATCCCTGAAGCAGAGGTCTCTCACGCTGCTGAGGTTGAAGCTGCAGTTCCATCTCCTGAGGTCGAGCCGAACCTCCCGCTGTCTGAGCAAGCTGAGGAAGAAATTCATGCCCCTGTGCGGGCTGAATGAGAAAGGGTAATCCGACCGGGGCCCTGTGTACACTTTAATTTTTTGTAATAACATTACAAGTTGTATTTTGACATACATATATATATATATATTATGTCTTTTTTATCTATTTTCTCCTTTTTTCTTTATGTTCCCTGTTATCCGAATAATATAACCTGGCCCCGAGCTGAGAAAGGAACTTGGACCTGGGGGAATGTTACGTCCCCAGTCCAAAGGGCTGACTCGGTGGGACGTACCCCGACCCCGAGCTGAGAAAGGAACTTGGACCTGGGGGAATGTTACATCCCCAGTCCAAAGGGCTGACTCGGTGGGACGTACCCCAACCCCGAGCTGAGAAAGGAACTTGGACCTGGGGGAATGTTACATCCCCAGTCCAAAGGGCTGACTCGGTGGGACGTACCCTGACCCCGAGCTAAGAAAGGAACTTGGACCTGGGGGAATGTTACATCCCCAGTCCAAAGAAGTTGATTCGGTGGGACGTAACCCGACCCCGAGCCAAATAACCAAGTGGCCTCGGCGGAATGAAATCCAGCCCCGAGCCGTCTAACAAGTAGCCTCGGCGGAACGCAATCCAGCCCCGAGCCGACTAACCCATGGGACTTATTCAGAAGGGAAGTGAATCAACCTTTGAAGCCCTACTGAATCTGGCATGGGCGTCCCCCTACAAGACCAGCGGAAAACAAAAAAACAAGTTTCTGGAAAATAAAAAAGGCGGGGGTGACTTAGCACCTATCCCAAAATAAAAAACGTTAAACAACAACATGGATGCCTCAAAACAGCGTCCCGTCCGAGGTCTCCAAAACACAATTCTGAATCTTTCAATTCAGTGTCCCGGTGAACCAGGATTCGAATCAGTAGAGCGTTTGAATGGTAAGGGCACATCCTCTACACGTCGGTTCACTGGGGAGCCTGTGTATTGTATGAGGGCTCCTCCTTACCACGCTGGAGCAGGCACACGCCACAGGGGCACAACGCATCCCCGTGCTGTGTCTCTCGCGGATCCGGATGATGAATGGATCAAAGAGTGTCCGGACTACTAAGGGTATATTCCTCCTTAGTTCCGGCATCACTGGAGCTAGCAATCGTCACAGGGGTATCATCACCCCCCGTGCTATGCTTTCCCACGGATCCATTACATCGGGTAAGTGATTGATCAAAAGAGTGTTCGATACATTAAGGGCGTGTTCCTCCTTATGTTCGGCAACCCTGAAGTAAGCAATCGCCACGAGGGTATCATCATTTCCTGTGCTATGCTTCTCACGGATCCTATGCATCGAGTACGTCCCTAAGGACCCCGAGCTAAAAGAGGTATTAGGCTCTGGGTGAATGTTCCATCCCCAGACCAATATGCGTGACTCGGTGGGACGTGACCCGACCCCGAGCTGAAATAGTTACTTGGTTCTGGGGGAACGTCCCGTCCCCAGACCAATATGTGTGACTCGGTGGGACGTAACCCGACCCCGAGCTGAAAGAGTTACTTGGTTCTGGGGGAATGTCCCGTCCCCAGACCAATATGCGTGACTCGGTGGGACGTGACCCGACCCCGAGCTGAAAGAGTTACTTGGTTCTGGGGGAATGTCCCGTCCCATGACCAATATGCGTGACTCGGTGGGACGTAACCCAACCCCGAGCTGAATAACTAAGTGGCCTCAGCGGAACAAAGTCCAGCCCCGAGCCGATCGTGTCTTAGTGCTCGGTTGTTTCTTTTTGTATTAGGTGCCAAGTTTGTCCCCGGTTTTTTGAGGAGATTGTTGTTTTTTTTTTTGAAAAAAAGAAAGTCTTTATTTATACTCGGGGACATACTGCCCTTCTTACAACTCTCTATGGGTTATCTTGAGAGAGGCTTATGTATTTGCATTCCTGTTCCCTTTGCTGTAAACAGATATGAGGAATGGAAAGTTCACTGGAAATATTTCCTCAACATCTCGGCGTTCCATGGCTTTTTTAATCTTGTGCCGTCCAGCCGCTCTAGGATGTACACTCCTGGCTTCACTACTATTACCACCTTGTAGGGCCCTTCCCATTTGGCGCCCAGGGAGCCCTCCTCTGGCTTTCGGGTATTTAGGGTGACCTTTCTTAGCACCAGATCGCCCGGGATGAAGGTGCGTGTCCGAATCCTCTTATTGTAGAAGCGAAACATCCTTTGTTGGTAGATTGCTGTTCTCATAGTCGACCTCTCTCTCTTCTCTTCGATCAGGTCGAGGTGAT
The DNA here is from genome assembly GCA_019454045.1 of Zanthoxylum bungeanum. Classification (NCBI taxonomy): domain Eukaryota; kingdom Viridiplantae; phylum Streptophyta; class Magnoliopsida; order Sapindales; family Rutaceae; genus Zanthoxylum; species Zanthoxylum bungeanum. The sequence goes on from SKCR01035129.1 coordinate 229,505, forward strand.
TTCTGATAAGTTCTTCATTTTGCTTACTCTCGTAGTGCTGAACCCTGTGGGAGGTCACCCCAATCTCTACCGGGATGACAGCTTCGCATCCGTATGCTAGGGAGAACGGGGTTTCTCCTGTGGAGTCCTTATAGGTCGTCCGGTGCGCCCATAATACTTCTGGTAGTTCCTCGACCCATAGGCCCTTGCTGGATCCAAGCTGAGCTTTCAGGTTAGCTTTGATAGTTTTGTTTGTTGCCTCGACTTGGCCGTTTGATTTGGGATGGGCTGGTGTGGCGAATCTTAGGGCAATCTGGAGGTCCTCGCAGAGTTTTCTGAAACATTTGCTGTCAAACTGCTTCCCGTTATCAGTGATGATGGCTCGGGGGATCCCGAACCGGCAGACGATATTTTTCCTCAGGAATTCAGTGGCTTTTTTCTCCGTTATGGTGGACAATGCCTCTGCCTCCACCCATTTGGTGAAATAGTCTATGGCCACGATGGCATATCTTGCCTGCCCTTTCCCTTGTGGCATTGGCCCAATGATGTCTAGTCCCCGCTGGGCGAACGGCCAGGGACTGAGCAGCGTGGTTAACTGTTCGGCTGGTTGGTGGTGGAGATTTGCGTTTTTCTGACATCCTTCGCACTTGCGGGCCACTTCTATGCCGTCCTGGTGCATGGTCGGCCAGTAGAAGCCTTGTCTCAAGGCTTTAAAAGCAATTGAGCGTCCTCCGGCGTGGCTTCCGCAGATGCCCGTATGTATCTCCCTGAGCACATAATTTGCCTCTTCTTCTGCAAGACATCTTAATAGGGGGACTGAGTAACCCCTTCGGTAAAGTACCCCGTCGATTAGGGAGAATTTGGTGCTCTTGTATCTTAACTTCCTGGCCTCCGTTTTGTCCTCTGGTGTTTCTCCTGTCTCCAGATATTTTCTGATGGGCTGTATCCATGATGCTTTGCTTTCTTTATCTAGAACTTCTATTTTTGATTCCCCTACGCTCCTTTCCCGGACGTATATCAGAGGGATTATCCTGGGGTGCTCGGCTTTTGTTGAATAGGCGAGTCGTGCTAGGGAGTCCGCCTCACAATTGTCCTCTCGGGGGATCTGCTCGAAGCGTACATCCCCCATCTTCCCTGTTATCCTTCGTACTTCGGCTAGATAGGCCATCATACTAGGCTCATTCGCTTGAAATGCTCATTTTAGTTGCTGAATGGCTAACTGTGAGTCACTCCTTACTACCATATTTTGGATCCCTAGCACCGTGCATAGTCTCAGACCGCCCAGTATAGCTTCATACTCTACTTCATTGTTGGTTTCTATGAAAGCAAATTTCAGGGCGAGTAGGATTTCTTCTCCTTTGTTGCTTTTTAGGACGATTCATGCGCCATTGCCTTGCGCGCTAGCCGAACCGTCTACAGACATTTCCCATTTGTCCTCTTCTATAGCCAGGGTTTGGGGGTCGGTACATTTGGCGACAAAATCCACTAGGGCTTGTCCCTTCACTGCTGCTCTTGGGAGGTAGGTGATGTCGTGTTCACTTAGTTCCACTGACCACTTTACTAGTCTACCGGAAACTTTTGGCCGTTGCAGAATTTGTTTTAGGGGGTGATCGGTGTATACCTTGATAGGATGGGCCTGGAAGTAAGGCCGTAATTTCCGAGCTGCCATCATTAATGAAAGGGCGACCAGCTCGTGTACCGGATATCGGGTTTCAGCATCTAAGAGGGCTTTGCTGATATAGTAAACAGGTTTCTGGATCTTGTCGGTCTCTTGTATTAATATTGAACTTACTGCTCGGTCCGAAACAGCCAAGTATAGGTATAATGTTTCTCCCGGGAATGGTTTTGCCAGGAGTGAGGGCTGTACCAGATACTGCTTTAACTGCTGGAAAGCTTCTTCGCACTCTGATGTCCAGTCGATATCATTTTTTGCTTTTTGGATCACCTTGAAGAAAGGGTGGCATTTATCAGTTGCTCGTGATATAAACCGATTGAGTGCAGCCACTCTACCAGTCAGACTTTGTACTTCTTTCACTGTATTGGGAGACTTCAAGGCCAGTATTGCCTGGATCTTCTGTGGATTTGCCTCAATTCCTCGGGCACTTACCATGTAGCCTAAAAACTTTCCTGAGGCTACCCCGAAGGTACATTTTTCTGGATTGAGTTTCAGGTTGTGTCTCATTAAAAGTTCGAAGGTCTTTTTTAGGTCGTCCATGTGGTCGCTTGGTTCTTTTGACATCGTTATCATGTCATCGACATAAACTAGCATTGTAATACCGATGAGTGGTTTGAAGACCTTGTTTACTAACCTTTGAAAGGTTGCTCCCGCGTTTTTCAGCCCGAAGGGCATTACTTTATAGCAGTAAAGTCCCTGATCCGTGATGAAAGTTATCTTCTCTTCGTCTGCAGGGCACATTTTGACCTGGTTGTATCCAGAGAAAGCATCCATGAAGCTCAGTAACCCTTGACAGGCGGTGGTGTCTACTAGCTGGTCTATGTTCGGCAAAGGAAAGCTGTCCTTTGGGCACGCCTTATTTAAATCGGTGAAATCGACACACATTCGCCACTTGCCATTATTTTTTCTGACTAACACCACGTTTGATACCCAATCTGGGTACTTTGCCTCCCTGATGAGACCTGCTTTTAGTAGCTTCTCGACCTCGGCTGCTATTGCTTTACTTCTTTCTTGATTGAAGTTCCTTCTTTTTTGCCTGACCGGTTTGCGAGATGGATCTACTGCTAGGCGGTGGTTGATGAATCTTGGGTCGATCCCAGGCATGTCGTTGTATCCCCAGGCAAAGACGTCCGGGTATCCTTTTAGGCATTCTAGCAGATCTTTTCGTAAAGACTTGCTCAGGCCTCCCCCTATCTTTATAATTTTTTCCGGCCCGTAAAGTTCTATTTCTTCGGTCTCCTCAGCTGCAGCGAGTCGGGCATTTTTGTTTGGTCGGGGCCCAGGGCTTCTGTTTTCTTCTTCCTCACCCTGGCTTCTTTGCCGTTTTCGGGTATCTTCTTTGATGCAGAGAGTCTCTCGTGAGAGAGTTGCGAAGCAGCTGCGAGCTGTTTTCTGGCTTCCGCATACAATTCCGATTCCCTCCCGGGTGGGGAATTTTAGCTTCAGGTGGTAGCAGGACATCGCGACTTTTGTTTTCATCATGAAGGGTCGCCCGACGATGGCTTGGTAACTGCTCATGCAGTCTACTACAGTGAAGTCCGTCATGATTGTCCGGGTCCGGGGATGTGTCCCGACAGTTATTGCCAACTGTATCATTCCTAGTGGGATGACGGCTGATCCTCCGAAACCGTATAAGGGAGTGCTATCGTTGGTCAGGGTTGCATATTACACCCCTAGGTCATCCAGTGCTTCTCTGGAAATTATGTCAACCGCGCTCCCGGGGTCCACTAGGATTCTGTCTACCTCCGACCCGCTGATGACTGCCCTGATTATCAATGCATCATCATGAGGGAAACTTACTCCTCGAGTATCCTCATCAGTAAACATTATTGGTACCGACCGACTTCCATGGAGTCTTGCGCCCTGTTCTGTTTCTAAAACGTCTGGTCCTCGAGTTCTGCTGTAATCTTTCCTTGATCGGTTAGAGTTCCCGGCCAGTGTTCTTCCTCCTGCGATGGTATTGATTTGGCGGCCGCGTGCTCTTTGTCTGGCCGCCATGACCTCGTGGTCAATGTATTTGTTCAGATACTTGTTTTGTGCTAGATCTTCCATTTTTTCTCGCAGATCTTTACATCCTTCCGTGGCATGTCCTTTGGAGTTGTGGTACACACAATAAGCCTTTTGGTTTCTTTGGTCTGGGGGGAATCTCCTATGGTCGGGTTCCACTAAGAGGCATTTCCCCTGGATCTCAATGATAATTTGTCCCAGTGGTTTCTTTAGGGGAATGTATGCATCTTCCCCGACCACATGGTTTACTTGGGTCGGCACCCTTCTCTCTTGGTTGTCTCGGTGTAGTGGTTTGAACTCCTTGTGCTTCGGGGGTGGTCTTCTGGATTCTCTTTCTACACGGCGGGGGGCGCCCTCCCTTGTGGTCATTTCTCTGATGGTGTTCCTTTTTCGGGATAATTTCTCCTCGTTCTCTAATAAAACGAATTTTCGGGCCACCTCCAGGGCGGTGGCGTAGTCCGGGGTGTCCTGGATCCTTAGGTGGGTCCATAGTCTCCCGACTTTCAGGGCTCCTTTCAAGCTTTCTAGGGCCTCGGGGGATTCGTACCCCCCCAACTTCGAGTACCATGTTGTGATATCCCTCAATGAATATCTTCAATGGTTCATCATCTCCTTCTTTCATAAGCCTCAGTTCTCCGATTGTTTTTCTGGGAACACAAGCCCCCTTGAAGTGTCGTATGAATGACTTTCTGAGTTGTGCGAAGCTGCTGATGCTCATTGGGGCTAGGCTTCTATACCATAGAATGGCCGGTCCGGCTAGAGTTAAGGGGAACACTTTGCAAATGGCGTCCCATGTTACCCCTTGTACTTCCATTAGAATGACAAAGCCTTCAATGTGGGTTTTGGGATCGGTATGGCCCTTGTATGGAGTCATGGTCGGCATGCTGAATCTTTTTGGGAACTTCTCTGACTTTATTTCTTCTGTGAGGGGGGACTCATCTTTGATGTCCCGGACATCCCCTCTGTTTGTATTGGGGTATACCCCACATTTGACTAGCTCCTCCCGTAGCCAAGATTTCATGCTGCTGTCTTTGGTTCCATGCCGCCTCCTGTGGTTTCTCTTCTTTCTGTTGTCTTGGGAGTGGCGCTTCTCAGGGTCGGTATCTTCTTGTATTTTTTCGTTGTACTCTTTCCCTCTTCTCCGGGTGCTGTGAGGGCTGTCATAGGAGGAGTTTGGTGACGATTTGTCATCATCTTCCTCCCATGTGTCCTCGGTCTAGGAATCTCTCTGCACCACCACGGATCTTACCCTGTAGGGATCCCTCCTCCGGGGCCTGTCGTCCTCACTTATATCGATAGTTCTCTTTCCTTCTGCTATTTCATTCCTTCGTCGGCTAGTCCCGGCCTCGAATTTTCCATCATGTGCCCCTTCTATTTTATCTAACCGGTCTACTATGGTTTTTAGCAGAGTTCGGTTTTCCTCCCTTTCCTTCCTCAGGTTCTCCTCGATCTTCTCCATCCAATCCGCAGCCGAGTTCCCTGACGATTGGTGGTTTCCGCCTTCCGCCATTGTCTCACTACGCGAATTGCTTTTTGTTGAATTCTCCACAGACGGCGCCAACTGTTGACGGTGGATTTTGGTCTCAGGGTAATACGGGAATATCACCTCCGAGGGAATCCTCCTTCAACGGTGAATTTGTTTGGTTATGGGGGACCAAAGACAAATTTAGCAAAAAACAGATAAACACACCAATGGACAAGGAGATTTAACGTGGTTCGGTGGAATTGGATCCGACCTACGTTCACGGACAAAAAACAGGATCACACTTTTTATTACTCAAATACTCTTATCAGCTCTTTCTTGTGTTTACAAGTCAGAGCTTTGATGATTCTGATCACTCTCTTTTTTATGATGCTTTTTATGATGCTCATTACACATACTCTACCCTCCTATTTATAATAATACAGAAATCAGACTCATATTTGCATAAGAAATCCTAGTTTGAACTTAGTCTTCTCTTCTTGCAAGGATTCCTAGTCTAATGCTGCCTTCTCTTTTCTTATTTCTTCTTGGATTCTGACTTTATTTCCTTGTGAGAGTAGGATAATCCGTTTTATCTTATCCGCAAGAATATGATGTCGTCATCTCGAACACGTCTCGCCATATGGTCGGTCTTTATGAGGTCGGTCATGGAAATCTTTTATGCTGAGAGTGTTTCTGCCGGCCTTATAGTACTCGGTCATCCGAACCAAAGTGGTCTGTCTTCATCTGGTGTGGTCGGGTCAGCAGAACGTAATTCGACCGAGGGGAGAATTACCCTTTTTACCCCTGTTATACTCTGTAAATAACATAGGTCCTGAAAACACCATCAACAATAATGTATATAGAAATACACAATCAATAGATTTATTAAAAATAACTTGTTAAATCTAAATATGATTATTCTTTTTGTGGTAATTAGCAATAACTTCTTGAATCGTAATTAAAAAATAACAACATCTAGTAAGGAAAACGACAGCACGAATCATAAACCAATAAACGAATACAAATTGAATTGATCTACTTGTTACACAAATTTACTTTTCTAAATCCATACAACTTTAAATTAAAACAAATTGATTCTTAATTAGAAAATAAAAATAACTAGTAAAGAAAATGAATAAAACAGATCCTAAAAGAAGACAATCGAATTAAATTTATCTATTTATTAAATAAATTTATTTTTATAAATTTATATTTACTTTAAATCGAATCCAACGAATAAACGAATTTTATAGTTTTTAATTGAAAAATATATATATCAATTTATTAAAAAAAAAAATTCGGGGGGGGGGGGGGGGAGGGGGTCATTTCTTGTTCATTTTAAATGGAAATTTGTAATTATATTTGTCTTTTACCTTATTTTTATTATTGGAATCAACTTTCAAAAGGAGAGCATTCTCTATCATGTATATTATTTTATAATTATTTCTTTAATACAATCAACTTTTAATAAATAAGAGTATCATCGTCTATGTAATTAAGATAATTGCTTTTTTAATCTCATGTTGATCCTATAACTGTTTTTTTTAATTGATAAGGATCATAATATAATTGGTTACTAGTTGGACGAATTACAATCATATTTTTTTTTCGAAATTCGTTAGAAATTTTATCATCAAATCGCCAATATCAAATTTAAACATAATTATTAAAATTATCGACTATCACATACTCTTAAGAAAAATAGTCTCTGTGCATGTAAAGAATCGAACACGTGCTTTCTCATGTGTTACCACCAGACTAATGGCTTGGGTTTGGTACTTGAAATCTCTAAAATATTTCAAAAATATGAACTCCAAGAAAGCCAACCGAGTCATCCCCTAAAATGAAAATAAGGTCTTTGAAGATTATCATCATGTAGCAATGAAAGAATCCCACTCTTACTAAATGAAAAGAGTCTCGAGAGGAATTTAGATTTGATGTTGAGTTAAATTTTATATATATTTTTTTTGATAAAATATGATGAATAATTATTTAATAATAATTAAATTTTAATCATATATTATTATTAAAGCACCTGTAGTGGAAGACGATGACATAATCAGAATATGATTTATTGGGAAAAAATTTGATTATCATCAGCATAGTAAATACCTTATTAATAAACTGAACTTTTAGAACACATTTAATAAATTTTCAAATTGCTCCCACTCTGCCCGCTCCTTCCGCCATTAGGAAAAGATTATGAAAAACTTATTAGCACAATTCAACTCAACATTGAATGTCCCATTACCGATCAATACCTTAAGGCGTCGAACGAAATCTCAAAACGATGCCGTCGCAGGCCGATCTGGACCGCCAGATCGAGCACTTGATGCAGTGCAAGCCGTTGCCGGAACAGGAGGTGAAGATTTTGTGCGAGCAAGCGAGAGCGATTCTTATGGAGGAACGGAACGTGCAGCCTGTCAAATGTCCGGTCACCGTCTGCGGCGACATTCACGGACAGTTTCACGATCTCGTCGAGCTTTTTCACATCGGCGGCAACGCTTCTGATACCAATTATCTCTTCATGGGCGACTACGTTGGTCAGTACTTGTTGATTTTATATATTATTGCGGTGAATTTATTTTTCTTTAGTTAGTTTCTTTTTTTACTTTCTAATTTTTGAATATTGTCAAGTTTTTTTTGCATTGTATTGGATAGACATGGAGTTTAGATATGATAATTTAATAATTTTTATCATTTTGCCCCCAAAAAATGATTGCTGGGTAATTTTTTAGGGGATGTATTTCCGCGGTTACTTTTTTAAATTAAAGTTTCAGGATATGCATATGTTTTATTAGATGTTAATTTAACTTATTTTGAGAGTAGAGAAGTTTAAGTCTGTTATTTTGATATTAAAGAAATAATGCATTTGGTAGGAAATAGTTAATTGTTACTTGATAGTTAGATCAATGAGAATGTGTAATAAATAGTAACGGAGTGAAAATGAAAGCATGTGTGTAATATGTATTTGTTATTTCACATGTTATATTATTCTTACATCGGAAAGATACAGTTGCTTCATTTGTTATTGGATTAACAATTTCAACCTTGATCCACATCCAATGGTCTTCTGCGGCACATTTTGTTTCTCTTTTTAAAGTAGATCAAGTTTTAGATTTTGTATCTAAGTGGTGACTCTGTTTTCTGGCTGTGCCTTTGGAATTTTAGAAATTAAAGCGCAATGATGCTGAAGATCAAAGCACTGGTGATGTAAGCAAAATAAGGAAGTAGTGGTATATAAATGGCCTAGTTAGCTCTGAAAAATGAAGTGGAAATGAAAGCATATGTGTTATAGGATGAAAGTGATTTTAAGTTGGAGGAAGAGTTAATTGTTGTTGGAGTTGGAGATTAATCTCACACTTGAAAGTTGTAACCAAGGTTTCCTTGTGTGTATCTGATTATGTTTCTAAGTGGCTTGCCAATAAATTACTTTCAACCTTAGCTGCATACTTTATTTATAAATCTTTCTTTTATCAGATTGTCATTAATTTGTTGTTTTGTTGTATTATGCAGATCGAGGATACTACTCGGTAGAGACTGACTGTCTCCCTTTTAGTTGCTCTGAAAGTTCGTTATAGAGATAGAATAACAATCCTGAGAGGAAATCATGAGAGTCTTCAGATAACTCAAGTGTAAGAATGTCTGTTGAATTCGATCAATTGAAATTTTCAATTATTATTTCATTGATCATCAATAAAAAGTTATATCTGCACTTTTGATGGCCAGCATGTGCTCCTGTTCATTTCATTTAGTTTAAACATCAAGGAGTGTTTTGGGAAGAAAAGTAAACTTGTTAGCCAAACTTTTCTCCTATTTTGTTAAGCAATGCTAGCCAAATTGATCCTTTAAGAGAAGACAGATACTAATCTGGATGTATATCAAAATAACTCCTTGTTTTCTCATTCAGGTATGGATTTTATGATGAATGCTTGAGAAAATATGGAAATGCTAATGTCTGGAAGCATTTCACAGACCTTTTTGATTATTTTATTTTATTTTATTTTTTATTTTTTATTTTTTATTTTTTATTTTTTTTGGGAACGATGGAAACCCCGCCACCAAACCACCCATTCTGGGCCGCGGCGCAGGTAAAACCACCGGCTGTCCCAGGCTCTTACAAGAAATGCACCCCCTGGATTCGAACCCAGAACCTCAAGGTGAGATCTTGAACCCTACACCACCAAGCCACACCCCTTGGGGACACCTTTTTGATTATCTTCCACTTACAGCCCTAATTGAGAGTCAGGTTTGAATTTTATGGTTTTTTTTTTTTTTTTTTTCCCTGTTTAAATCGCTGTATTGTGGCTTACAAGTATAACACTTTTTGTTTGCAGGTTTTCTGCTTGCATGGAGGACTTTCCCCATCTTTGGATACATTAGATAATATACGTGCCTTGGACCGTATACAGGAGGTACACCGATCATGCTATCATGATTTTGTGGCAAATCTATTCTTTCATATATCCCTGACAGCGTGTTACAATCATCCCATTTGGTTTATGCATGGATTTAAATTAGAAATAAAAGCACTTCCTGTCATATGATTACTGTCATGACTTGCATATCTTTTCATCAAAATGCCTTTTTCCGACAGCACCTCAATCCTTATCGCTAGTCCTTTGTTTCATGAAAGTAGGTTCCTCATCAGGGCCCAATGTGTGATCTCTTATGGTCTGATCCGGATGACCGATGTGGATGGGGAATATCTCCTCGCGGCGCTGGATACACCTTTGGACAGGATATAGCTTCACAGTTCAACCATACTAATGGGCTGACTCTTATTTCTAGAGCCCACCAGCTTGTAATGGAAGGATACAATTGGTGCCAGGTATCATGAGAATAATTAATGAATGTATTATTTCTGATTGTTGTTTCCTGAGTTATTTATTTATTTGTTCGTTCGTTTGTTTACTACAATTCAATGTAGGACAAGAATGTGGTGACCGTGTTCAGTGCACCGAATTACTGCTACCGGTGTGGAAACATGGCTGCGATACTTGAAATTGGAGAACGTGGAGCAGAATTTTCTTCAATTTGACCCAGCTCCTCGTCAAATTGAACCTGACACTACACGCAGGACTCCTGACTATTTTTTGTGATCGCAATCACATACATTCCACTGGTGATTTTTATTCTCAACTGTTGTGTCTCATACGAAAATCGAGTTATTGTTAGAAACCATCATTCTGGTCATTCTTTTGATTGCTGTTATATTCTGATGTTGTGTTAAATGTGAGTTTATAGGTTTGATTTGTAGAAAATAGAATTAACACGCCATTTGTTGCCTTGTGAATTTACATCTTTAGGTGATTGAAATGTTCACCCATTCCAATTTTGCTTTCATTTATGTGAGAGCTTCTTGTTGTAGCATTTTGCAATTTTCTTTTTATATTTTAGCTTTTTTGAGAATATAAACTTTCGAGCTCTTGGAGCAAAACTTTCGCAACATTGATATATGTAAAGGGTCATTCTTTAACATCATTTTAATATTAAAATTATTTACAATTAATTTAATCTCTATATTTTATTTTTATATTAAATTATAAAATTAAAATATCTCTATATTTTTTTTATTATTCAATTATAAAATTAAAATAATAAATTATTAACATAAGAAATTTATTATAATATAAAAACATAATCTACTATTAAAGTAAGAAATATATTAATTTAATTAATTAATTAATATCTTAATTTATTATTATTAAATTATAAAAATTAAATAAAGAAACATTTTATAATAAGAAAACTTATTATAATCTCTCATTAAAATTAAAAAAAAAAGATACATGACACTTAATCTCTATAATTAACCTCTATAATTATTTTTTATTATTAAATTATAAAATTAAAATTTTTTATAATACATATTATAATTTTATAAGAATTCTATTATAACAATAAAATATATTATGGTATCCTATTAAAATAAAAATAAAATCACTATCAAATTATTTACAATTAACTTAATCTTTACAATTAAATTTTTATTAATAAATTATAAAATTAAAATAATAAATTGTTAAAATAAGAAACCTATTACAATATAAAAATATAATCTACTATTTCTAAATTATAAAATTAAATAAAGAAACCTATTATAATAAGAAAACATATTATAATCTCTCATTAAAATAAAAAAGTTACGTGAAACTTAATCTCTATAATTATTTTTTATTATTAAAATATAAAATTAAAATATATTTATAATTAATTTGTTATTAAATAAAAAACCAATCACAACAAAAATATATATTATAATCTTAATGTGTTCTAAAACGCGTCGCGGCGCGTATAGGTTCGGTGACCTATGGCCGCCCAAATCGTTGGGGCCAGGCGCTCGTCACAAAGTTATCGATCAACCCCCGTTGACCAATGCAGAATTCAAAAATAATTGTTTTTTCCGGTCGAATTTCACACCCTAATCCTATGCCCTAGCCCTAATCTTAATTTTACAAAATAAAATCTCTAAGACTTTAACTCATCAATTTGAAAAAAAATATCAATTTAGAACATAAATCCTAATTTCAAAAATCTAATTTTTTTTTTCTATTTTTGTTAGTTTCTCATCAAATTGACAGTTTATAAATATTAGTCATTACTCAAATAACATTTATCTATGATTGATTTCTCTAAATTATACCAAATCTTAAACCTAATTATAGAAATTTAATTTCCGATTAACCGTCTAGGTCCTGCCTAGGCCCTAGGTGTTGGGTTGCCGCCCGACTAGCGCCTAACGTATTTTAGAACACTTTATTTTTATAAGAATCTTATTATAATAAGAAAACATATTATATTATCTTATTATAATTAAGAAACATCATTAAATTATAAAATTAAATTAATAAATTTATTAAATAAAAACCCCATTATAATAATGAAATATATTCTATTATTCGATTAATTATTGAATAATATCATAGATAATCCGATAAAGAATAAAAATAAGTTAAATATTTTAAAGTTTTTTCATCGCGACACTTAATCTCTACAATTAAATTTTTTCATTACCTATTATAATAAGAAGATATATTATAATTTTCTATTAAAATAAAAAATACACATAGTATATAATCTTTACAATTAATATTTTTATTATTAAATTATAAAATAAAAATAAAAATTTATTAAAATAAAAAATCTATTACAATATAAAAATATAATCTCCTATTACCATGAAACCTAAATATTAGACGCTCACAAAACCTAATAAGTTTTTTGAATTTCGGATTTGTTGTTATTTGTTGTTTTATTTTGAATTATTCATATAAGTTTTTTTATTTCATGAATTTTTTATTATTCATTGTGCTTCAGAATGTAGACTCTGATTATTAGCTCTTACACAGTGAATTAGAAATATTATTTAAGAAATTAGGATAAATGAATGCGATATAAATATTAAATAAGTCAATTGTCTCATTTATATTCTAAAATCAACAAGATCCGGAATACTTACAAGTTAAATACCTAAAATAAATACTTAAGTTGCACAAAATGAGAGCTATGTACTAGTTTGATTTAAAATTCAGAACCACAATTCTAAAGAAATTATATATATATATATATTATTGATAGGATTTATTTTAGGAACTCTCTTGAAACTCTAAGATTAACATTTGAAATTTTACCCAACTAATTCGATACTCCATCATACCATTAGAGATGTTCATATTTTTGGGTCAATTCGCGATTCGACCTGATCTACTCAGATTTCAACTAAAAATTAATACATTTTCGGATTAACTCAACCCGACTCAACTCGATTTTTCTAGGTCCGGTCACATATTTGAAAATCAAACTCGACCGGACCCGATATAATATATTTTTATTATTTTTCTAAATTTTTTAAAATTTTTATTATTATTTCAGTTGTTTATTACTTTTATTATCTTGAAATATTATATATATGACAAGTTTTGACACATAAAATAACTAGTATTTATGTCTCAAAATAATTAATAAATTAAAAAAATTCTTTCTTTTTTGCCGACTCGATCGCTCGGATTTACAATCTCAAATTTCGAGATCGGTGTCCCACGTGACCCGACTCGATCAAATTTATTCCTTTATGATTTATTTTCTTCAGGCAGTTACTACTTACTAGTCACTTTCCATAATCTCTCAACAGTCAACAGTGCTAGTGCTGCTATTAGAAAATAGAAATCTAGAATCTTCTGTGTTATAATACAATTATTAATTTTATTTTAATCAGATAAATATAACGACGTCAATGTATAATAAAAAAAATGACCTATTTCGAAATATTAAAAGATAAAAAAATATGATTTTTAATTTATTAAAATATGTGTTTTATAATTTTTTAGAGTAATCCGGATAAAATTCTGACCGAAAAAGTATGGAGTTGATTCGCTCTCTATATCTTAAAATTGAATCATATATAAAATTAAAATAGATAAACTAAAAGGAAAAAAAAAAAAAATCTTTTGGAAAAGTTGTTCAAAGACTATCATCACTCTTCAAAAGAATCAACGTGTCCCCTTTTATCAGAAGGAATTGGAAATTGCTCGCATTTGGCTATTAATTTAAAAGGGAGATTCCACGTGTCTCCTTCTTCGCGTTGTCTTCAAAATAAACATTTTCAATTTTTTTTAATATGATAATAACAAGTATACATTTTACCAATGTCCTCATACATTTTTTTTAATCGTTAAAAACCCTTCCACCAAATCATCTATTTCGGGCTTAAGTGGAATATATAAAACTCCCGATTGTCCTATACTCTTATAAAAAAAACACTCATTGAATTTGAACTCAAGACCTTCAAAGTGAAATCTGAAATGCTACCCCATCAAATCATCACAATATCTTTATACACAACATTGACAAAGCTTCAAATATGATCCTCCAATCCTGTACAGTCCCACAATTCTTAGTGAAGGTGGGTTCACTATTAGACACATTTGTTCGCTTTGAGATGTAGAATTTTATATATTTTCTTTATAGTTATCCACGTAGAGTTATGATTGTGTACATGTATGATTGAAATCGTAACATTCATGTCGCGACATGGATTTATATGTAAATCATGTGTGTCATTTGTGTTTTATTGGACTCGAATCATGGATGTAATGGATCAATGATATATGTGATTAATATACAAATCCGTGTGGCTATCCAAATGTCAAGATTTCAGTCATGCATACCCAATTGTCTATGTAGTTACAAATATTACAAATATTTCGGTAGTTACAAAGAAATCCGAATTAGACTTAAATTTAGCCCAGCAGATCCTATCGGTAGACCCTGAAATCAGACCTTCTCGACAGACCCTGAAATCAGACCCACAGAGCAGACCCTCACGTTGGACTCTGAGAGCAGACCCTGACGGTAGAGGCTGAGAGCAGAGGCAGACCCTAAGAGCGGAGGCTGAGAGCGAAGGCAGACCCTGAGAGCGGAGGCTGAGAGCAGAGGCTGACCCTGAGAGCGGAGGCTGAGAGCGGAGGCAGACCCTGAGAGCGGGGGCTGAGAGAAAGAGTTAGACCCTGAAATTGATGAAGTTGATCCACTACCGAACTACTGCTTCTTCACTTTCCCGAAGCTTGTTGATGTCAACAATATCCTTAAAATAAATTCATCCCATACCGTAGGTGCAGTAGAACATGAGACGATTGTTTCCCAGGATACAACGGAAAACGTATGAGTAAGGGCACCACCGAACTCGTATTCAACGAACCACAAAAGTATTTGAACTCTCCCTTAACAAAATAAAGAAAGCCGAGCTGTTGTGTGTGATGTTTTGTTTTTATTCTCTGTGTTGTAAACAAAATCTGAGTATTGTGTATATAGAAAAACGAAAAACACAGCTCATTTAAAGGAAATTAACATGCCAATTATATCTCATAAATGGAAGACATTTCACTTGTTGTAACCACCAAGCTAATTAAATTAGCTGTTATGGAAATTCAACTTTCACTTGTTGTAACCACCAAGCTAATTAAATTAGCTGTTATGGAAATTCAAAAGGCTTGGAAAATTAAAGAGACTAGTAAAAATTCGGCTGGACCAGGCCCCGTATAATTTGGTCCGGCATTCGTGTACGCAGGATATGCGGGTGCACACGAGCCAAGCCTGTTTGGATTTTGATTTGCACCCCCCCCCCGTGCGCACGTAGAGAGAGCCTCTATCCTTATAACTCTTACCAATCTACATATGAGCAATCATATATAAGCACAATTTTCCCTCTATAGTTTTTCCATATGGGACAAGCTAACTTCTCTTTATTTTCCAACACCAATGGGTGAACTTTGAGCAATAATTTCTCATTCACCCAAGCACCATTTGAAGCATATGAATATACCATTTCGAAGTACTCATGAAGAAGTTTCTGAATCATTCAATAACAACCACTAACACGAAGTGGACCATGTTTAAAAGTGAGCCTCAAAATGCTTACTCATAACCATTTTCCAATAATCCCCACATGAATGAAATTGGCGAAAAACGTCAAATAAAATTATTTTATAAAACATTTTATTTTGACCTAGAATAGTTCAACGGTTCAACACCTGCATAGGATAGGTATGCCTTAGCCTTTGAACATTCCATTGTGAAAATATATCTCATTTACTGGCTGACAGTGGACGCGATGTCATTGAACTGTACTGCCATTCATGTAAATGGAGAACATATATCACACAGATGTTTCACCTAACACATCTGAGTTCTCATTATTATGTTCATTTTGGCCATGAACATCTACCTGGTTCTGCAAGAGTTTCTAAGAATTATGCCCCGTACAATTCCCTTTGAAGCGGCCCCACTTCTCTCCCACATAGGTGATTTCTTATATAAGAGTATCTCAGATTCCCGACGCATAAGAATCATTAAAAGCCTTTGCTTAACCTCCATCCATACGAGCATCACCGTTTCATTTCACCATAGGAATGGACTAGAGAGTAACCCCCCCACAATGAACCAATTATGTCTTTTACGAGTAGGTTGTCCCATTGAACCTAGATCTTGGGATCTCCAGTCAACAAGGTTGGGTTTTCCTTCCTAATAAATATTTATCTAATGGACTTTAGTCCCATTCCCCTCGATGATTTCATAACTAACTCTCTGTTTAACCCTTTGGTTAGCGGATCCACAATGTTATCATTTGACTTTACATAGTCAATCGAAATAACTCCAGTAGAGAGTAACTGTCTAACGGTATTGTGGCTACGACGAATATGTCTAGACTTACCATTATACATATTGTTATGTGCCCTTCCAATTGCAGATTGACTATCGCAATGAATGCAAATTGTTAGCACTGGCTTAGGCCAACTTGGAATATCCTCTAGAAAATTTCGAAGCCATTCTGCTTCTTCAGTGACCGGCGTAATCACACGCATATAACGAAAGTGCACGTATCGTTCAAGTAGTATAAAAAATATCGATCCCACAAGGACTTAAAACCTTTTGTTATCAATTTATGAAGTTAAATGTTTACAAGTATCTAATAGATTGATTGTTTGATTAGGTGATGACTTTAAAACTTAAAACAAGTAAATAAAATTGCTTGAAAGTAGATTGAAGAAAATTCAAATTTATAAAACTATCAAGGGTTGTGAATCCTTCCAATATCTTTTTAAAAGATGAAGTGGTTATTTTACGTTTGTGTAATATATTGGTTTATTAACCTGGAACACGAAATTATGTAAAAGCCTCTTCCGATGGTCAATTACAAATACCCAGTATAACCCAATTGAACCATATGTCTATATCAACCAAATTACCTGGATTCATTAAGATTAAGTTCCAATTATGGCTACCCCCGCCCAACATGTATATTCTTATCCTGTAAGGAAATCTATTAAATGGTTATCTATCCTCAAGGAAGATCGTGGGCTATTGAGTCTAAGGTCTTTAACCTAAAATCTATTTTCCAAGTTCATTTTAAGTTTACTAGTTCAATTTTATTAATGACCAGTTAATAAAAAGCAATAGGATTAAGGCTCAATAAATAAACCTTTATATTACTAAAACTATAATTTAACCCCTTATAAATCGGTGATATTGGATTTCATCACAACCCCAGATAACTGGCTTAGTTACGACACATATTTACAGGTAGTAAAAACTTAAATAAAATAAAAGACATAAAGTAAATTGCTGGAAATTAAATATTGAAAAGTAAATTGGTGAAAAGTAAATAATGTAAAAGTAAAAGTAAAAAGTAAAAAAATAAAAGTAAATTACTGAAAATAAATTGCTGAAAAATAAATTGTTGAAAAGTAAATTACTGAAAGTAAATAAAGTAAAAGTAAAATGTAAAATGTAAAATGTAAAAAAAATAAAAGTAAATTACTGAAAGTAAATTGCTGAAATTAAATAAAGTAAAATTACAATATAAGAAAATGCTGGGGGTTAGAGGATCAATTTTTATTACTACTATTTTAGATATATCCCTTAATATAATATATTAACTTTGCGTGATAATTACCAACCAGCCATATATGCGGTATCCTGATTAAGTCAAATTAATAATTAATTATCAACCGACCAACCAGGCGTTACCTATATTTAGTCAGGTTAAAATCAATTTATAATTAATTACCAACCAGCCAATATAGCGGTATCCTCATTAAGTCAGGTTTTAAATAGTTTATATATTATAATTAAGGGAGATTAATCTAGATAGCAATAATAAAAGTTTTACCTTTCATCCCATAAAAGGGGAATTATCTCCTCATTGCTTGAAAAGTAAAAACTGAAAAAGTAAAGAAAGGAAAGTACTGTGCGTAAAAGTAAATTGCAGAAAGTAAAAATTGAAAAGTAAAGAAAAGAAAATGCGAAAGCGAAAATTAATTACTGAAAACTGTAAATAAATAAACAAGATACAATCTTCTTATTTATTCATAAGGAATTTCAAAGAAGAAAGTATGAATTTTACAAATGAAATGGTTTGGTATTTACTCCACTAATTACTCCACCAAATCCATTATTAATTGCTCCACTAATTGCTTATCATGTTTGGTGGTGATTTGATAATTTTTATTAATTAATTATTTATTAATTTATATTTTGTTTTGAAAATGATTGAAAATGACTTTAATAATTACACACAACACACTTCTGGATAGTTCATCAATTTCGGTCATGAAATAGTTAGAATTCGAAAATATTTTCTGTTTCAAAGTTGTATATCTTTAAGTCTTCTTTACTCTGGCACTTGAATCAGCTCAATCCGATATCTGAATAAAACGTTATGCCCAAAATACAACAGATGTGCAAAACTGGAATTTCCAAAACTGCATTTTGTCAAAATGCCATTTCAAGTTTCTAATCTCCAAAATTAATATATCAAGTCCAATAATTACCCTTAATTGACCCACATTTCGTCCTAAATGATTTCATTGAGACCCGATATTATTTTATCTGCAAAATAAAATAAAACATATCAAAACGTTCATCAAAACCAAGAAACTAAACAAAATATTAAGTAAAAAGGGCGGTAAATATTGATATATTTTCTGCTCATCATACCCCCAAACCTAACATTTTGCTAGTCCTCGAGCAAAACAACAAAATAAAAATAAAATTAAACTAAGCCACTTTCGTAGGGATCACAGTTGCATTTAGCATATGCAACAAGCCTTTAAACCCCTAGGTGTCCCTAGTGGACGAGTTGTAGTCTCATGAGGGTTTACAGCAATGATACCCACAAATATTTTACAAAAGTAAAAAGAAAGTTAAAACTAATGTACACAAAAGCAAAAAGACAAGAGAAAAGAGAACAAAAAAGTTAGTGACTAATCAGGTGAAACTTCTACTCCAAGTTACTAGTTATTTTGTTTCTTTCTAAATTACCGAATAAGTAAATTCTTCGATTTTAATTACCATTCTCCATATACACAGCCAACAAAGTATTATTCAACTCATTTTTGCCCACAACAGTCACAAGTGCAATTGATAAAAGGGTAATATTTTTGTCCTAAAGTTTTATCAGAATTCACACCTTTTTGCAGTGATGGAATAATTTTTTCTGATTTTTCTCTTTGATTTTTGATTTTTATTTATATACAATACATTCCGTCTATGTAGCGAGCTTTGGGTCGGTGGCTCCCAAACCGGTTGGCTTTAGGGCACCAGGTGTTAAGACACCCCTACGGACTTAATTACTCAGACTTTAGATATATATATTTTTGCAGCATCTTCGATCCATGTAGCGAGCTTTGGGCCAGTGACTCCCAAACCAGTTGGTTTTAGGGCACTAGGTGTTAAAACACCCTTACAGACTTAATAACTCGGATCTCAGACGTTTTTTTTTAACTCCAACACTTTTTGAGATGCTTCCTCCAATTATTCTAGAGCACTGAATATTATAATCTTTTCAATTACAGCTCATGTCTAGAGCACTGTAAATTTTTGAAAATTTTTCAATTTTTTTGAATTTTTCGAAAAATATTGGACTAAAAATAAAAAAAAAACATACAAACTAAAAACAAGATACTAATCAACTAATTCATTTCCGCAAACCTAAATGAGACATTGTCCCCAATGTCTTGAAATCTCTTGAACTATAGAAGAAGAGTTTAGAAGATATTACCTGGTTAGCTGAAATTCGACAAGAAAATTAAAGGTTAAGATCCAGACTGATCCGACGTCTCTTACCACGATCGTTATCGGATCAATTTATCTTAGAAAGGATAGGATCAATTTGTGATTCAAAAGCTAACAGTTGGTCAATTAAATCTGGGGCAGTTTTGGCAGTAAAGAGAAGTTCTTTCAGAGGTTTTGTCACGAACCCATTTCTCTGGGCATCCTCCAGAAACACACAAAGAAAATCATAATATCCATCAACATTGTACAACGTTGTACAATCCAAGCTATTTCTGATGTATGTTCAAGTTCTCCCAAGATAGCACTATGAAAATTTCCTCCAATGTGCCCAAGCCACTTGGCAAAGTAATAAAAGCATCAGCACAGTTAATCATTTCTACCAGTCGTTCAGACATACTTGGCACAATTAGTTCTTCTCCGTTTGATGGTCCAATAAGATTTGCCTTTGCCAAGGGTTTTGGGATGATTTCCAAGACTTGACTGCCTCATTCCTGTACGGTCTTTGAAACGATCCTCATAAGTCCGAGATTGCCTCTGCCATATACTAAGTGCATATTCCTTGCAGCTAAAACTCGATCCAATTCCTATGCTGCTGCTATGTATTCTGGTTTAACACCAACACTGCTAATCAGATCCGTGCTTCGATTACCCAACGAATGTCATTAGGAATATCATGGATCGTTAGTAGTCTCATCCGTTCCAAGCAAGCTTTGTAAGCTTTCATCAGAGATTTTTGAGAGAGAGAAGGAAATTGCTTGTGAAGATTTGTGAGAACTTCTTCCATCTTGAAATGACTTAACCTGTAAAAACTAAACACACAAAATGAAATCACACCAAGTAACAATATATACAAAAATTGCATGGGTTGCCTCCCTACGAGTGCTAAGTTTTACGTCGTCAGCTAGACGTTACTACTTGAACATTATGCTGGATCTGAAAGTGTGACATTTTCTTTTTGTCGCTCTCCCCACAATAGTGTTTGACACGCTTATTTTTAACCTTGAATGTTTTGTTGGAGTCGGGATCATGTATCTCAACGGCTCTATCTGGTAAAACCTTGGTGATTAGGAATGGACCTGACCACCATAATTTTGGCTTCCATGGGAAGAATTTTGCCCTTGATTTGTTTAACAGTACCTTCTGCCTTGGTTCTAGTTGTATGCGTACTAACTTATCATCATGTCTTTTCCTGGCATTTTCTTTATACAATTTGGCATTCTCAAAAGGCTGAATGTGAAATTCCTCCAATTCATTGAGCTAGTAGAACTATTTCTCTTCTGTTTCTTGTAGGGCAAGACTTGACTTTTTTAGTGCACAAGAAGCTTTATCTCCAGTCTCCACAGACAATTGACATGCTTTAAATCTTTTAATAGAACTTTGTTTTGCGT
Organism: Zanthoxylum bungeanum; assembly: GCA_019454045.1. Taxonomy (NCBI): domain Eukaryota; kingdom Viridiplantae; phylum Streptophyta; class Magnoliopsida; order Sapindales; family Rutaceae; genus Zanthoxylum; species Zanthoxylum bungeanum. Next base: position 250,593 of record SKCR01035129.1, read on the forward strand.
CAGAGTTCTGGATGGTACTGTGTATCACATCAAGTCTGAAATATTCCTCATTCTTTTCATTATTTGAGAATTCTATGGCTTTGAAAACATTGAATTTTACTTCTTGGTCCTGTACCCTCATAATTAGTTCTCCTTTCTGTACATCAATAATGGTTTGACCTATAGCCAAAAATGGTCTCCCGAGGATTATCGGCACATCTGCGTCTTCTTCTATGTCAAGAATAATAAAATCAGCTGGGAAAATGAATTTGTCAACTTTGACCAGCACATCTTCAACTACACCTCTTGAAAATACGAGCGTTCGATCAGCAAGTTGTAGAGAAACTGAGGTAGGCATTGTTTCTCCAATCTGTAATTTCCTGAAAATAGAAAAATGCATCAAGTTAACACTCGCACCTAAATCACACAAAGCCTTACCGAAGTTATGTTCTCCTATAATGCAAGGAATGGTGAAACTGTCAGGGTCTTTCAACTTTGGGGGAAGCTTCCTCTGGATGATAGCGCTGCATTCTTCTGATAATGCTACTGTCTCGTAATCTCCTAATCTTCGCTTTCGTGAAAGAATGTCTTTCATGAATTTGACATAGCTGGGCATTTCTTCCAAAGCTTCTGCAAATGGGATGTTGATGTGCAGCTTTTTGAACACCTCCAGGAATCGAGCAAACTGCTTTGTCCAGTTTATTTTTCTGAAGACATTGTGGAAAAGGTGGATGTGGAGTGATCTGTTCTTTTTCTTTTTCTTTTGCTTCTTTTCCTCAATCTGTGGAACTGCATCTTTTGGAACTTCCTCGATCGTTGCCTTGATTCCAACATCTTTGTTAATTTCAGTACCGCTTTTTAACATGATGGCATGACATTGCTCATTCCCCATGTTCCTTGGATTTGGCTTTGTGTTGCTAGGAAGGGTTCCTGGCGGTCTGTAACTCTGAGCATTGGCCAGTTGTCCAATTTGATTCTCTAGTGCTTTGATTGAAGCAGATTGGCTTTGAAACAAAACATCATATGTTGCTTGTTGCTTTTTGAACATCTTTGCAATCCATTCCTTCATTTCTGGTTCTTTTTCAAACTCTTAGCCTTTGTTTTATTGCTGGAACCATATGATGGATAGCTTTGCTGCTGAAATCCAGGTGGGGTATTTTTCTTTTACCCTGAATTGTTGCTCCATGAAAAGTTGGATGATTCCTCCACCCTGGGTTGTAGGTGTTGAAATATTGATTGTTCCCCTATCTGTTGACATAATTCACCATCTCTTCAGGTTGGGTTGGCTGTGGTGCTCCTCCATATGTTGAACTTGTAGCTCTAATGTTGCTTTGTGTGCCGAGAGTCTCCATGAATTTGCATATCTGATCTAGCTTGGCACTGACTGCGGTGTTAGCTCAAACTTCATAATTTTTTTGGATGATGCTCATTTCTGTTGGCCACAATGAATTATTATTGGCCATTTCTTCGATTAGGTCCCAGGCCCGTTCTTCTCCTTTTTCCATCAAAGCTCCTCCAGCAGCAGCATCAATTGTGGTTCTCATCAGTCCAGAAAGTCAATTATAGAAAGTTTGGACTTGAAGCCATTTTGGAATATCATGGTGAGGACATTTCCGGAGCAAATCTTTGTACCTTTCTCAAGCTTCGTAGAGAGTTTCTGATTCTTGTTACACAAAGGATGTGATGTCATTCCTCAACTTTCCAATTCTGGCTGGTGGAAAGTACTTTGCAAGAAATTTGGTGGTTAGAGTGTTCCAAGTTGTGATGGAACTTACTGAGAGTGACTGTAGCCAAGCCTTTGCTCTGTCTTTCAAGGAATATGGAAAAACCTACAGTTTCATTGCTTCTTCAGCTCCTCGGTTGTAATTGAAAGTGTAGCAAACTTCCAAGAAGTTGCTGATGTGGGCATTAGGATCTTCAGTTGCATTCCCCCCAAACTGAACTGACTGCTGAATCATCTGAATGCATGTTTTGATATCACCCGCATTTGTTGGTAAAGGAGGAAGTACAATACATGAAATGAGTCTATCAACCACCAGAATGGTTCTGTCTCGAATGTGAATTGGTGGTGCAACCTCCAAAGGTTCAGGTTCCATGTTAACGATTGCTTCTTAGCCTTCTCGCCTTTCCCTTCTCAACTGTCTGATGGTTCTTTCAATTTCTAGGTCAAGCGGAAAGAGTTCAAAGCTTCTGGTTCGTCTCATGAAGTGTCTGAGAACCTGAAACAAGAGAAACAAAAATAATAAGTAAAAAGAAATTAGATACAAGTAATGGTATCTAACCCCAAAACTAATAATAAAAGAAAAATAAGTCCCCGGTAACGGCGCCAAAAACTTGACCGGCGTAATCACACGCGTATAACGCAAGCGCACGTATCGTTCAAGTAGTATAAAAAATATCGATCCCACAAGGACTTAAAACCTTTTGTTATCAAGTTATGAAGTTAAATGTTTACAAGTATCTAATAGATTGATTGTTTGATTAGATGGTGACTTTAAAACTTAAAACAAGTAAATAAAATTGCTTGAAAATAGATTGAAGAAAATTCAAATTTATAAAACTATCCAGGGTTGTGAATCCTTCCAATATCTTTTTAAAAGATGCAGTGGTTATTTTACGTTTGTGTAATATATTGGTTTATTAACCTGGAACACGAAATTATGTAAAAACCTCTTCCGATGGTCAATTACAAATACCCAGTATAACCCAATTGAACCATATGTCTATATCAACCAAATTACCTGGATTCATTAAGATTAAGTTCCAATTATGGCTACCCCGCCCAACAGGTATATTCCTATCCTGTAAGGAAATCTATTAAATGGTTATCTATCCTCAAGGAAGATCGTGGGCTATTGAGTCTAAGGTCTTTAACCTAAAATCCTTTTTCCAAGTTCATTTTAAGTTTACCAGTTCAATTTTATTAATGGCCAGTTAATAAAAAGCATTAGGATTAAGGCTCAATAAATAAACCTTTATATTACTAAAACTATAATTTAACCCCTTATAAACCAGTGATATTGGATTTCATCACAACCCCAGATAACTGGCTTAGTTACGACACATATTTACAGGTAGTAAAAACTTAAATAAAATAAAAGACATAAAGTAAATTGCTGGAAATTAAATACTGAAAAGTAAATTGCTGAAAAGTAAATAAAGTAAAAGTAAGAGTAAAAGTAAAAGTAAAAAGTAAAAAAATAAAAGTAAATTACTAAAAGTAAATTGCTGAAAGTAAATAAAGTAAAAGTAAAAAGTAAAAAAATAAAAGTAAATTACTGAAAGTAAATTGCTGAAAAGTAAATTGCTGAAATTAAATAAAGAAAAAGTACTATAAAAGAAAATGCTTGGATTAGAGGATCACTTTTATTACTACTATTTTAGATATCTCCCTTAATATAATATATTAACTTTGCGTGATAATTACCAAACAATCATATATGCGGTATCCTGATTAAGTCAAATTAATAATTAATTACCAACCGACCAACCAGACAGTATCCATATTTAGTCAGGTTAAAACCAATTTATAATTAATTACCAACCGGCCAATATAGCGGTATCCTCATTAAGTCAGGTTTTAAATAATTTATATATTGTGAGTTCCATTTTTATTGGCATGTGTCCGTGACAAAACAAGTTCAATTGAGTTGTAATTTATCATAAAGATCTTTGTGCAATTGGACTGGTTTTTGGCTGTTGTGCATTAGACATGCGTTCGTGGTGCGTTCGTTGCAGTATTCGAACAAGTGGCGTTGGTGCTGCGTTCGTAATTGGGTTCGAACGGGATCATTCCAGAGAGCAAACGTTTGAGTCACGTTCTTGTTGGGTTCGAACGATTTCATTCCAGAGAGTATCTGTTCGTTGTGCGTTCGATTTGCGTTTGAATGAGTCTTTCCAGTGGGCACGCGTTCGTGGAGCGTTCTAGTAAGCGTTCGAACGCCAGTCGTATCTGGACGCATTTTTGGCCCTTTTCACCTTGGAAAACCTAGCTTTTCACACTACCTATATAAACAAACTTGTAGCCACCATCCCAATTAGTTGAAAGAGCTGAAACACAAAACCTTTGAGCCAAATCTTTCAAAGCTTTCAACTCTCTTTGATTCCACCATTGAAGACTTCATCATCTTTTTGTCTTCTCTATTAATGGTGAGAATCATTCTTTGATAAACCTTCAACATAACATAACCCAAAATCCTTAATCCTTTAGAGTTCTATAGGAGGAGTTTTGGTAGTCGGAGTTCAGGCGTTCAGATGTGATACAATCTACTCAGAGACTTCAGAGGTTCTGAAGAAAACCGTGGGTCGCGGGCTTGAGGAGTTGCCTTGAGTTCTTGCAGTATTGAGGTACTTGAATCGGTGGAGTTGCTAGTATAGGTCTTGACCATTGCTGTAAGTTTTTCTCGATATAGTGGATTGGGCTGGTAGCTGATATACCCAGAGTGGTTTTTTACTCGGAAGAGTTTTCCACTTCGTCACCAAAATTATTGTGTTGATTTTGTGTGGTTTGATTTAATTTGCTGCTTTAATTTATTATTTTTATTTTTTATATTTGCAACATAATTAATTGTTGGTTATTGTGGTTGCTTGTTTTTCTTCCATAGTAGCAGTAACATGACTTGTCCTGCTTATTGTCTGTAATTTCGCATAGGTCAGAACTTAGGATAACCTCGAATTTTCAATTGGTATCAGAGCCTGATCTCGATCCTTGACCCATTAGCTATGGAACGCAGTCAATCCTTGAATTGTCCGCCATTTTTTGATGGCTCGGAATATTTACATTGGAAGGTTCGCATGAAAGCGTTCATTAAGTCCTTAGATGAGAGGGTCTGGATGACTGTTGAGCACCGGTGGAAACTTCCCGCTGTTGTTGTTGATGGGGTATCTTCCCCTAAAGATAAATTGACCTGGACTAAGGATGAATTTGATGCTAGCAATAGGAACAGCAAGGCTGTTAATGCCATACATGATGCTATTTTTTCTGCAGAGTTTAGGAGAATCTCAATGTGTGAGATAGCCAAGGATGCTTGGGACATCCTGCAGACTGTGCATGAGGGCACATTATCTGTTAAAAATAATAGACTCTAGGATCTTGCTACTAGGTTTGAGGTCGCTAGAATGAAGGATGATGAGACATTTGATCAATTTTATGCTGAGATTAACGATATCATTAACTCAAACTTTAACCTAGGTGAGACTATTCCTACCAATAGGATAGTTAGAAAATCCTTAGATCCCCTCCTGATAAATTCCTACCCAAGATAACCGCCATTGAGGAAAGTAATGACCTCGATAAGCTGAATTTAGAAGACCTCGTAGGAAAACTGTGGGTTTATGAGCAGAAACTTTCTGGGCATCTAAAGCCCAAAAATATAGCGATGAAGATCACGAAGGAAGTTGTTCATGGTTCATCTAGTGATGAGGATACCCTCACCGACCATGACTTGGCCTTGTTTGCAAAGAAGTTTAAGAAATTTCTTAAACTTAAGAAGAGTGGCCATAACAGTAACATGGATAAGGAGGTTATGCCTAGAGAAAGGAGGCACAACATGAAAGATTCTAGAGAGGATAGGGGTAGTAGATCCCGTAATGTCCAATGCCATGAATGTGAAGGATATGGGCACATTAGACCTGAGTGTCCCATATATCTGAAGGCTAAAGGTAAGAAAGCCATGACAGCCTCTCCCAGTGATTCAGAAGGTGGCTATACCTCTGATGAGTCTTCTAAAGACAAGAATAATTATATAGCCTTTATTGCTAGTGTAACCGGTGAGAGGAACAAATATGTTAGTGATTCTGGTTCAGAATTTTCTCACAGTGAGTCTGTTGATGGGGATAGTCTTCAGGTAGCTTATGCTGAATTGTTTAATGAGAGTTTAGCTATTAAGAAGACTAATATAGAGGTCAATAAAAGGCTGAAAGCTGTAGAGCTAGATAAGAATGAAGCTCAAGCTAAATTTGAGCAAAGTCTTTTGATGGTTGATGACCTAGAGGAAAGGAACATAGACCTAGTTAATAGAGTCCAAATATTAGAGACCGAACTTGAAGATGCTAGAACCCAATTGTCCGCATTTTCTAGTGGAAATAAAAAGGTGGATCGTATGTTAGGAATTATTTCTGAGCCTAACTGCAATAAGGCTTCTTCTTCCAGAGCTGTGCTTGTTACAGCTAAATGTGACTTAGGTAAGAAGCCTGTTGTGTGTAGTCATGTTTCTCCTCTTGTTGTTCCTCGTCCTGTTTCCCAACCTCAATCTAGAGGTGTTGAGGGTAAACCTCGCTCTCATCCGAGGTTTATGCCTGTATGCCATCATTGTGGCAAGGCTGAACATATTAGGCCTAAGTGCTTCATGTTGCACAAGCAAAAGAAAAGGCCTAAAAGTGTGTCACCTAAATTTGACTCTTCAAATTTAGTGTCTTAAGTTTCTGCACTAACCAAACAAGCTCAATTCTTGAGTGAGAAACTTTCTTTGTTGTCTAGGAACACTCATGTGGAAGAGGTTCCTAAAAAGGTTTGGGTGAGGAAGCAAGATGAATTCCCATCTTCTTCTGCGTGTCCTAATGGACATGATGAGAGTGCACTGCGGTGTAACTCTACTTAAAAGATGTATTTTTATTTTCCCATTGCATGTGTGTGTGCGTGTGTTTTATGTTTTTGCACGTTTGTTTTATTTTCACAACATATGTGTGTGTGTGTGTCTTGTTTTTTTTATATGTCCCTTGGTATATAGGATGGAAACCCGGACATAAATTTCATAGCCGATTCTGTATGGACGGTAGTGTAATCTGCACTCGGGATACAATTCCACGTACCATTGGATGTTTTACAAGCTGTTTTGTGTCTTTATTTTTTTTGCGCTTTAAAACTGAAAAATATAAAAAAAAATAATTATATATTTTGAAAAAGACCAAAAATATTTTTATGGCTTGTTAGAGCATGAAAAGCTTATGAATGTGATCCTGGTATGTAGGATATATATTATTATACATGTATGATATGTTTTTATTTTTCTTGATGCTCTATATACCTGAGTGTGTGTGATAAAAACTTTTGGTATATCCTGTGCTTGCACCTCACATACACGTTTTTATTATGTCAAGACTTGGCCGCATGTATGAGTTTTTGGAATAGCAATCTAATTTCTATTATATCTTATTTGCTCAATAGTGTGACCTTTGACTAGTTGACCTTGCTATCCCCTTTTTGAAAAAGTAAAAAGAAATATATTTAAAAAAAATGAATGAGACTCAAGTGCAAAAGAGCCAAAATGGCCAAATTTAAAAGATAAGGGCAAAAATCCTTCACTCGAAAGAGTTATTATATATGAGCTCATGATAATTATGAGGTAAATAATATAGCATGCAACCAATATTGCTTATTTTCAGGTCCTATTGGTGATGGGTTTGAACACCTATTTTGTGGACTTGGTTTGTTTATAGATGGATTTCTTTGGCTGTGTCCAGCTTATAAAATAAGGTCTAAAGCCTTGATTCGTTATGCACTTTATTTTTCCACGCAAGTGCTTTATATGCCTTGGTATTTATGTCATATGCATAAGTGTTGTATTTAGCCGCTTTTAAAATGATGCATATTGTTTCATGTCATAAACAACTGAATAATGAATGGGTATCATTGTATCAGCTTGAAATAACGTTTCAGTCAGTTTTTGACAAGATTTTTATTTGTCTCAGTATGTGCATGTGTGTGCTTCATGTTATTGCATACCATTTTTTTTCTCTTATTTCCTGTGCACTTTTCTGAGTTTTTGGTTTTCTTCCCGTGTGTGTTTTTTTTTACTAACTGTATGTGCCTGTTAGTGAGGGGGAGTAATCATGTCTGTTTATGCTCTTGCATGTGTTTTCTTCTGTTCTCCTGTCATTTTTCCTATTTTTTTTTACCTTTTGTCATTTCGTGACAAAAAGGGGGAGAGTAATATATTAAGGGAGAGTGCTTTAATATATTGGAGGGAGTCGTAGAATATCCTTTAGATATCTCCGTTTTAAGGGGAGTTAAGATTACGGGGGAGAGGGATTTCTACTTGTACATGCATGAGATTTTTACCTGTTTTACTGTTACTTGATAATCCCAATGTTTTTCACGATATCTTGTTGTTTGTGGATGTTTCAGATAAACAGGTTATGTAGCTGCGGTGGCATTATTTTCAAGACTACTTTGTTAGGTGTTAGATCGAGTCCATTTGTAATAAGTCACTGTTTTGATGGTTGATAGTTGACTATTTACTTTTTGGGTCTATTGCCATAGTCTTTGTATTAGGTAGTGTTTTGTCACGGAATGCCAAATGGGGAGATTGTGAGTTCCATTTTTATTGGCATGTGTCTGTGACAAAACAAGTTCAATTGAGTTGTAATTTATCATGAAGATCTTTGTGCAATTGGACTGTTTTTGGCTGTTGTGCATCAGACATGCGTTCGTGGTGCGTTCGTTGCAGTGTTCGAACGAGTGGCGTTGGTGTTGCGTTCGTAATTGGGTTCGAACGGGATCATTCCAGAGAGCAAACGTTCGAGTCACGTTCTTGTTAGGTTCAAACGATTTCATTCTAGAGAGCATCTGTTCGTTGTGCGTTCGATTGGTGTTCGAACGAGTCTTTCCGGTGGGCACGCGTTCGTGGAGCGTTCTAGTAAGCGTTCGGACGCCAGTCGCATCTGGACGCGTTTTTGGCCCTTTTCACCTTGGAAAACCCTAGCTTTTCACACTACCTATATAAACAAACTTGAGCCGCCATCCCAGTTAGTTGAAAGAGCTGAAACACAAAACCTTTGAGCCAAATCTTTCAAAGCTTTCAACTCTTTTTGATTCCACCATTGAAGACTTCATCATATTTTTGTCTTCTCTATTAATGGTGAGAATCCTTCTTTGATAAACCTTCAACACAACATAACCCAAAATCTCTAATCCTTTAGAGTTCTATAGGAGGAGTTTTGGTAGTCGGAGTTCTGGCGTTCAGAGGTGATACAATCTACTCAGAGACTTCAGAGGTTCTGAAGAAAACTTTGGGTCGCGGGCTTGAGAAGTTGCCTTGAGTTCTTGCAGTATTGAGGTACTTGAGTCGGTGGAGTTGCTACCATAGGTCTTGACCATTACTGTAAGTTTTTCTCGATATAGTTGATTGGGCTGGTAGCCGATATACCCGGAATGATTTTTTACTCGGAAGAGTTTTCCACTTCGTCACCAAAATTATTGTGTTGATTTTGTGTGGTTTGATTTAATTTGCTGCTTTAATTTATTATTTTTATTTTTTATATTTGCAGCATAATTAATTGTTGGTTATTGTGGTTGTCTGTTTTTCTTCCATAGTAGCAGTAACATGACTTGTCCGGCTTATTATCTGTAATTCCGCATAGGATCAGAACTTAGGATAATCCCAAATTTTCATATATTATAATTAAGGGAGATTAATCTAGATAGCAATAATAAAAGCTTTACCTTTCACCCCAGCAAATGGGAATTACCTCCTCATTGCTTGAAAAGTAAAAACTGAAAAAGTAAAGAAAGAAAAGTAATGTACGTAAAAGTAAATTGCGGAAAGTAAAAACTGAAAAGTAAAGAAAAGAAAATGCGAAAGCGAAAATTAATTACTGAAAACTGTAAATAAACAAACAAGATACAATCTTCTTATTTATTCTTAAGGAATTTCAAAGAAGAAAGTATGAATTTTACAAATGAAAAGGCTTGGTATTTATAGGCAAAATTTTGCCTCCATCAAATCATCCATCAAATTCTCCACCAAATCCATTATTAATTTCTCCACTAATTACTCCACCAAATCCATTATTAATTGCTCCACTAATTTCTTATCATGTTTGGTGGTGATTTGATAATTTTTATTAATTATTTATTAATTTATATTTTGCTTTGAAAATGACTTTAATAATTATATACACAACACACTTCTGGATAGTTCATCAATTTCGGTTATGCAATCTTCATAATTCGAAAATATTTTCTCTTTCAAAGTTGTAGATCTTTGCGTCTTCTTTACTCTGGCACTTGAATTAGCTCAATCCGATATCTGAGTAAAAAATTATGCCTAAAATACGACAGATGTGCAAAATTAGAATTTCCAAAATTACACTTTGTCAAAACGCCCTTTCAAGTTTCCAATCTCCAAAATTAATATATCAAGTCCAATAATTGCCCTTAATTGACCCACATTTCGTCCTAAATGATTTCATTGAGACCCGATATTATTTTATCTGTAAAATAAAATAAAACATATCAAAATGTTCATCAAACCCGAGAAACTAAACAAAATATTAAGTAAAAAGGGCGGTAAATATTGATATATTTTCCGCTTATCATTCAGCACACTTGTCTAATGCAATGAATTCTGATTCCATTGTAGATCTGGCTATCACACTCTGTTTGGAGGATTTCCATGATATAGCTGCACCTGCTGTGTAAACACATAGCCACTGGTAGACTTTGAGTCTTTCATGTTAGATATCCAATTAGCATCACTGTATCATTCGACTACAGCTGGATATCTATGATAGTACAAACCATAATTACGAGTAAAACGTAGGTACCTAAGTACTCTCACTATTGTTTTCCAGTGATCAACTCCTGGATTACTCGTATATCTGCTGAGCTTGTTTACTGTACAGGCTATAACAGGCCTTATACAACTCGATAGATACATCAAACTCCCGATCACTCTAGAGTATTCTACTTGAGATATACCCTCCCCCCTATTCTTTGATAGGTGTAGACTCACATCTAAAGGAGTTCTTGCCACAGCAGAATCATCATTGCTGAATTTACCAAGAATTTTGTCCACATAGTGCGACTGATCAAGAATAAGTCCATCTGGACTTCTCGAGATCTTTATTCCCAGAATGACATCTGCTAGACCCATGTCTTTCATGTCAAACTTGGATTTCAACATATTCTTGGTGGATTTCACCATTTTAACATTACTCCCGACAATCAGTATGTCATCAACGTAGAGATATAAAATGACATAGCCAACTTCTGTCTCTCTGACATAAATGCATTTATCACATTCATTGATTTTGAAACCATTTGCCAACATGGTGTCCTCAAACTTTTTATGCAATTGTTTCGGAGCTTGTTTTAATCCATACAAGGATTTTCTAACTTACATACTTTATTTTCTTATCCTGGAGCTATAAAGCATTCAGGTTGTTCCATGTAGATTTCTTCATCTAAATCTCGATTTAGAAAGGTTGTTTTCACATATATCTGATGTACCTCAAGATTGTGCAAAGCTGCAATCGCATCTATCATCCTTATGGAATTTATTCTCGTTACAAGAGAATAAGTATTAAAGTAATCAAGTCCTTCACGTTGTCTGTAACCTTTAATTACAAGTCTTGCTTTGTACTTGTCAATTGATCCATCTGCCTTTATTTTCTTTTTGAAAATCCACTTGGACCCTAAAGGTTTACATCATGGAGGAAGATCCACTAACTCCCAAGTGTGATTTTGTAAGATGGATTCAATCTCACTATTGATGGAATCTTTCCACAAATCACCATCAGCTGACCTTACAGCTTCGTTATAGCTTTGAGGATCATTCTCTAGCAAAAATGTCAGAAAATCTGGACCAAATGATTTTTCCATTCTAGCTCTTTTGCTACGTCTTGGTTCAAGTTCAACAACTTGTTGATCCTCTGGAACATATATTTGTTCTTGGTCCTCACTATCTTCAATGATAGTCTCATGTGCCCGTTTGTGCATATTTGAATTCGAATTTATTTTACAAGGAAAAACGTATTCGAAAAATGATACATTCCTCGACTCCATTATCATATTCTTGTGAATATCTGGTACATTAGACTCATGTACAAGAAATCGATAAGCATTACTGTTATGTGCATATCCTATGAAAATGCAATCAACAGTTTTTGGTCATATCTTCACCTTTTTAGGTGGAGGGATGACTACCTTGGCAAGACACCCCCACACCCGAAGGAATTTATAGGAATTTACTCTTCCTTTCCACATCTCATAAGGAGTTTTCTCTTATTCTTTCCGTGGTACCTTATTTAAAAGGTAATTAGCTGATAATACAACTTCTCCCCACATATTATGAGGTAAGCCAGAGCTGATTATCATAGCGTTCATCATCTCTTTCAAGGTACGATTCTTCCGTTCCGTAATCCCGTTGGATTGAGGGGAATAAGGAACTGTGGTTTGATGTAAGATTCCATTTTGTTCACAAAGTGATTCAAAAGGAAAAACATACTCACCACCACGATCACTTTTTAACTCCTTAATTCTTTTATTCAGTTGGTTCTCAACTTCATTCTTATAGAGAACAAATTTCTCTATAACTTCGTCCTTGCTTTTCATCAAATACACATAGCAAAATCTTATGCAATCATCAATAAAGGTAATAAAATATTTATTACCGCCTCTCGATTGTATTAAATTAAAATCACATACATCGGTATGAATAAGATCAAGTGGTTCAGAGTTTCTTTCAATACTATGAAAAGTTGATCTAGTTAGTTATGCTTCAACACAAGTATCACACTTATGTTTGTTATCAATTTTAAAACTGGGAATGTGATTCATGTTAATTAATTTCCGCAATGAGTTAAAATTAACATGTCCTAATCTACCATGCCATAGATTAAAGTATTCAACAATATAAGCAGAATAACTAGCTTTATTGATATTTTTGGGTTTAACAACCATTACATTGAGCTTAAAGAGCCCATCAGTTACATACCATTTTCCTACATACATCCCATTTTTAGTCAAAACTACTTTATCAGACTCGAACACCATCCGGAATCCATGCTTATTTAGAGGCGATCCAAACACAAGATTCTTCCGTATTTCTGGTACATACAGAACGTTGTTCAAAGTCAACTCTTTCCCAGAGGTCATCTTCAGAATCACATTTCCTTGACCTTCAATCTCAGATGTTATTGAATTTCCCATGTATATTTTTCCCCATTACCAGCAGGCTCAAATGAAGAAAACATGCTCTTGTCCGAGCACACATTTCGAGTGGCACCAGTATCAATCCACCACTCTTTTGGGTTAGAACCCACCAGATTCACCTCAGAAACCACGACAGAAAGGTTAATGTCTGAAACATCTTGGGTCATATTTTCTAGCACATTAGCCTCTTGTTTCTTTTTCTTCTTTAGCAGTCTGTACTCAGAAGACTTGTGACTCATTTTGTCACAGTTGAAGCATCTTCCTTGAAATTTAGATTTCTTGGAAACTCCTCATTTAGGGCCTATCTTTGACCCTTTGTTCTTGAGGTTCTTGTTCTTATGGCCATGTTCAACAACATTTGCTTTGGCCTCATAAGATATTCCTCTCTTGTCAGATACTCGGTTATCTTCCTCAATTCTGAGCTTAAGAACCAAGTTTTCAATGCTCATTTCTTTTCGCTTGTGCTTTATATAATTCTTGAAATCTTTCCAACCAGGTGGTAGTTTCTCAATTATCGAGGCTACTTGGAAGGTTTCACTTAAAACCATCCCCTCAGCATGAATTTCTGCTAGAATAATCTGCAGTTCTTGTACTTAAAATCTAGGAATCGGCCTACGATAAATTTCTTAGTACCGGCATCCTCAGTTTTATATTTTTGATCTAAAGATTCCCAAAGCCCTTTTGCTGTTTTCATTCCGGCGTACACACTGTATAAGGAATCACTTAGCCCATTTAGCACATAATTCCTATGTATGAATTCAGAATGTTTCCAAGCATCGATCGCACTGATCACTTGAATATCAGTCTCACCCTCTTTGGGTACATGAGCATCTTCCTTTAGGAACCTCGCAAGATTCAACGTGGTCAAATAAAAGAACATCTTTTGTTGCCACCTTTTGAAATTCTGACCACTGAATTTTTCAGGTTTTTCCGCGACCGGATTGACATGGCTCACATATCCAACAGTTTGTCTAGCCATAGAGGCAGCAACACCTTGGCCAGCCACAACGGCTGCCAAATTAAGCCCAGAGGCTGAAGCAAGTTGGCCAGCCGAAGAGGCTGCCACTGCACTTTGGCCAGCCACAGGGGCATTTTAATTTTAAATTTTTATTATTAAAAAATCTATAAACTTGTTAAAATCTAATAAAATAATGATAACTAATTCTTTAAAATATGTGAGAATTTGGATGGAATTAAACAATTCATTGATAAAATCTACGATCATACAAAAATCTAACACAACCAATTAAAATCTTAATTCATCTTCCTTATTTCAGCTCCTCTTATATAAAATCTACATTATTATTAATTGAATTAAAATAGAATATATACGTCTCTATAAAAATCTCAATACAAAACAAAATTTATTACTGGATTCAAATCCTTTTATAAGAGTCTACGATTCTTAATCTGATAGACATAGTTTCAATTAATTTGCTAATCAAATAATTTTGTTAATCAAATTATTTTATTAATTTGTAGAAAAAATCTTACCTATAACATAATAAGTGGAGCTATTTACAGTGAAAAAGATACCTTAAACACTGTTTTATTATACACCTTAAT